>PVIC010050433.1:0-12811 GCA_004025085.1 Thryonomys swinderianus
AAAAAAAAAAAAAAAAAAAAAAAAAAAAATAAGGTTTAAGTATGTCCTATTTTGTCCACAGAGTGTCACTGTTGGATTACTTGAAAATTAAAACCATGTGTCATTCCTAACCTTTATTCATGGTTAGGAATATTTGTTTTAAAGTAGTAATGGTGCTAGATTACTGGAAGGGCTAGCCTGTTTACCCTGAAGTACAGAAAGGGTTAAGCTAGATAGAAACAGTATCTTAATTATTGTTGAGTAATGAAAACACAGTTCTACAAATACATCTTTTCATGCCGTTACAATATTTGTAAGGGGCAAAGTTTCTTTGATAAAACAAATAAGTCTTTGGTATTTCTTGAAAATGAAATAGAAATCTTGAATTTTTCTTTCAGTTCTTTTGTTTATATTTATTTTTTGACTTGTTAATCTTCCTTAGGTAAGAACATGACTATAATATCTTTTGAGAATAAGGCAAAAGTTCCATTAATGATTGTAGTTTAGACTTTGAAGATTTACATAAATTGCTAAGTATGTTCACACTTATTGAGAAAACAATTCACATTCCTTTTTAGCCTTCATATCTGGTGTACTTACGCTGAACTCATACTCAAGGAAATATTTCTGTCTCCTGAATGTACATATTTCTTTTCATTAGTCAGTGAACTCTTAATCATCATTTCCTTCTTTCCTTTTATAATAGAAATTCATAGAACTAATTTATGATGCTAAGGGTAGTACCCAGAACCTCGTGCATACTGGGCAAGTGTTCTATTACTAAACTGTATCTCTAGCCTAATTTAAAGTATTTTTGAGTCTCATTTCATTGGCTTTCTAATTTTGACATAATTTGAGATTTTGGGGAAGGGTTATAAAAATACTAGAGTTTTCATCTATATACTTCACATAGATTCCCTTAATTTAATCATGTAACTCAAAATTATAGTAAATGTACAATAATCTAAAGTTAATATTGGTACAACATTACTTGGCAAATTTCAGTCCTTGTTTGAATTTTTCCATTCTCCTTGTATTAAATTTAGTTGTGATTTCCTCAGTCTCCTCTAATCAAGTCACAGCTCCTCATTCTTTCCTTGTTTTTCATGACCCTGGCACTTTTGATTAGTACTAGTTCATTATTTTGATAAAATATATCTCAATTTTGTTGTGTGTGATACTTTCTCTTAAATAGATTAAGATTATACATTTTTTACAAGAATTCCACACAAATGCTATTATTTTTTTCATTGACCCACACCAAGTGGTACATGTGTTCATTATCTTTTTATTGGTAATATTAATATCGATCACTTAATTAACATTATATTTTCTAAATTTTTCCATTATAGAGTTACTATTTCCCCTTTCTAAGTGATAGATATCTTGTGTGGAGAGATTCCACTTGGGTGAAACTTTGCTAATAGCCTGTTTCTCTTTGATTCAGTGAGTTGAGTTAGCATCTGTCCATGGATTTTTTTTAACTGCAGCAGTTATTATATTTGCCTGAAAGTGACTATTTCCATAATTTATTCCATGTTTATTAGTTAGAATTTATTTGTAGGGAAGTACTGTCATTTATTTCCTGCTTATTCAGTCATATGTATTAATATGGACTAATGTACTTTATTATATGAATTATAATCCAACATTTCCATTATTTGTTTTGTTACCCTAGATTTCCAGAATTAGCCATTGGGTATTCCTTGCAGTCTGTTGTTTTAGCCTTTTGTTCTGTGCTGTCATCCTTTTTAGAACATTTGCTTATTTTCTAACATCAGATGTTCTAGGCTCATCTGAACTTTTCCTGCCCCATCCCTGGAATTCAAGTATTTTTTGAAGGAATCCTCATTTCTTTTTTAAACTTGAGAATGTTATTTAAAAACCAAGATGTGGACATTTAGTATGTTAATTGCTGTTTTTATGTCATTTTTTTTCTTGATCTCAGAGGATGGAAATAAATTGGTATCTGAATCCATTCAAACATATAAATATGTATTTTATATCAGGCTTATTACATTAAAAACTGTGTCCATTCCACTATTCAGTAGATTAAATTTAGATTCCTATATAATAACTTCTTTTATAAACTTTATTAATCAGTGCTTTTTTATTCTAACATGAATATAGGGTTGTTGTTTTTTTTTTTTTTGAGACAGGGTCTCGCTTTGTAGTTCAGGCTGCCGCAAACTCAGCAATCCTCCTGTCTCTGCCTCCTGAGTGCTGGGATGACAGGCGTGAGCCACCACGCCCGGCACTGTGGTATGTGGCATTGATTGTTGGTGGGTGTGAGTGACCACGCCCAGCATTGTATGTGGTTACCAGGATGGAACTCAGGACCTTGCGCTTGCGAGGCAGGTGCCGGAACCACTGAGCTAAATCTCTGGCCCAAATATAGGTTTTGTTATTACTGTATTTCTATATTAGGCATCTGAAATTTATTGGTGTATAAATTGAAAAATACAAACAAATAAAATAGATAACTATTTAAAATTTTTTTTGCACTTAAATAGGCTTCTAGTGATGTTAAACACTGACCACTTGTTTTTTTATAATATTTGTAGGAAAGAAATGTGTTTGAAAGATTCTATGATGAATTTTACCAAAACCAACTTAGAGCATTTCGACAGTGTTTCCAGGTATCAAAATTTTATCAAATATAATTTTCTGAAATATTGAACTAAAATTTTATTACATTTAATATCATTATACAATTAATAGAAAATTTGTGTTGAATTCAGTAATATTATCATCTCACTGTAATACACTTAAAAAATTTCTGCTTGGAGTAGTATCCCTAGGTGAATGTTTGGGAATGTAAGTATGGCTTTGGTAGCCTTTTAAAAAGCTTATATTCTAGCCTGGCATGGGGTTCATGCCTGTAATCCCAGAACTTGGGAGGCAGAGGAAGGATTGCTGAGTTCGAGGCTTGCCTGGGCTACATAGTGAGCTCAGGGCCAGCCTGAACTACAAAGCAAGACCCTGTCTCAAAAAAAAAAAAAAAAAGCTTATATTCTACATCATTTGACATTAATTTTTCCAGTGTAATCTTTTTGAAAATTGGTTACCTTCAGTGAAATTTAGCATGTACCTAAATACAGATCAAGGTATCTCAACTAAAACAAAATGGTAGCTTATCATTGTTTTTTAAAGAGTATATCTAATGTAGTCTTGAGGGAATTTTATAAAAATAATCATTGTAGAGATTGATAGAAATATATAATTGTTAAGAGGTTTGTGAGCTACATACCCCAGAAGTAATTCTAGTTTATAAAAATGTGTGTTTTTTAACCTCTAAATTTTCTTGACTAGAATGAGCTGACATACTTGGAAGAGTAGAACTCTGTGTGAGTCTTTCTCATCCTTCCTAGAGAGGACAGAAGTGGGATAATCACTCATGCCTTGAGGGGAAGATGTGCAGAGGTGGCTGGGGCCGCAGAGAGGTTGGGGTCTAAGCAGGGATATCCAGGCCCCTCAGTTAGAAGTTATGCAGGCTGGGTGGGATGTTACATCTTGGATAAGAAATGACCAGGTTCCCAAGCCACAGCCCAAAGTGGACCATAGGTTGCTTTCCCCATCCCCTACTGTAATGGCTTTTTCTTCTTCCTTTTGCTTCCCTGCTATTCTAGACCCTGTGGTTCACCTTGTGGTGTGGCCCTTCACCTTCCTCTCTTTTCCTAGCCTTCTGCATACCTAGCATCCTGTGCTAAACTATCTTCTGCCCCTGAGCCCTTCCCAAGCTTCAGTCATTTCCTATCACATTAGCTGCCTAGGCTCACTCTGGTCTTTTTCCTTGCTGGAGACTGGAGAACCTGAGACAGTTGACCCTCAGTTCTGATTGTGGGCCCCCCAAACCTTGGTAGTGGACCTTTTAGTCCCTCTCAGTCAGGGGAATTGGAATAGGTCCTCTGCTTCCACAGGCTGGCACCTCTGCTAGTTTCTGCATCTACCTTCTTTCCTGTGATCTGAGAGCTACCTGTGCCTGGCATCCCCCTTTGTCTCTAGCTCAGCCTTATTTCTTATTTCTTTAACAGTATATTCTCCTACAGCTTTATGTTGCTGCTTCTTTTGGCCTTCCAACCCTTTTAGTTGCTGCTGCTCTCACTGATCTATTTCTGATAACCGAGCTCTACGGACATCATTTATACTTACCATCTGAACATCTGGTTTTCTGTTTTCTCTCTGTGATTAGAAACATGCTGTTCTTTTTGCCCCATACCCTCCCATGAGTTTTCACCTGGTGAATGCCTTCTCTCTTTTTGCTTTCAACCCAGTGATCATCTTCTGTGAGAAGCCCTCCCTTGACTACCAGTCTGGGTTTAGTCCTGCTCTTCTGGGCATGCTCAGCCTCCTGTGCTTACCTCTGTCATGGTTCTGACAATAACAGTAATAATACTAATAGACTACTGAGCAGTTGGACCAGTCATATGAAGTGTTGTTAGTATTAACCTATGGCTATAATAAAGTTCTGTCCTCAGGAACACCCCCTAAGAGATATTTTCATCCCAGTTCTGTGCAGATTGAAACACAGGGAAGTTAAGAAACTTGCCTGAAGTCACACTGTTAATAAGTGGTAGAACTCTAGTATTTGAAGGCATCCATGTGGGCCCTGCACTGTTTACCTCAGCACTGCAGGCTTACAGTTCTTCCACTGGTGTGTACATCAGAAACATCTAGAGGCTTGTTGAAACAGCCTGCTGCCTCTACTCAGGTCTCCATTTGGTAGGGCTGAGGTGGAACTGCAGTGTTGCTATCTCTCAAGCTTGTAGTCAGTGGAGTACAATTTAAGAACCATTGTTCCAGGCTGTTAATCACTTGGTCTGTTGAAATCATCTCTTCTCTCTTTCCTCAGTGAAGATGAGGATTCCTCTAGAATAAGAGAGTGTTTTTTTTAAAATGTCTGTGTTTTCAGTACCTAGTAGAGATCTGACTGGCAGTAGACTCTTAATAAGTGCTCTTTTGAATGAATGAATGAATGAGGAAGTGTTTCTGGCCTTTTATTTTTTCCTTTGCTTAAAATTTTTACATATTGCAAGAATTCTCAGATTTTTCCCTGATGGTCATGTGGGGGTCGTGTACTCAATGTTTTTATAAGTTTGTTGACTGCATGATTGTAAAATACATTGAAGGCAGAAGTCACATCTGTTACATTTGGCTCCATGTTCTTTCCAGAGCAGAAAATTCATCATTAGTTTATAAGTCATTGCATGGAAGGTCACTCTTGGGCTTTAGCAGATCTGAACATTTTTTTTCCTTAAATAGCACCTTCCTCGACGTGAAATGGCTGCATTGTAAATGGGATAGTGCAGGGGGTTGTGATGTATTTGCTTGACCTTCTAATGTCCCTGCAAGTTGGAATAGGAAAGCAGTAGGTCTGGGCTCCTTGTCTCAGCCAGTGGGTTGTATTATCAGACCTAGGCCTCAAGTAGGAAAGTTGTTTCTGGTGCCTTGAGAACTTTTGTTTTGGCTGGCAGTTAAAATTGGGCTTATTGACATTTTCACATGTATGTTACTTTTCTTTTGAAGTAGGAAGTACTAATATTTCTATTATAATAGGGTTTACAAGAACTTATTGAACAAACGAACAGGCAGGTTGCCAAGCTGAATGGAATCTTTTCAGTAATGCAACAGTTTTGGGAGAATTCCTTGGTACCACAACACGTAAGTGTTATGAAAACAATAAAACTTCTTTACAACTTTGATAGATTTCCTCCTCCTAAAGATGCCAGACAGTTGGAAGTGATATTGAACTAGGAATTCTGTGAAGTTAGCAAGGCTTATCTATACTATGATAGTAGAAGATAGGGAACTAAAACGCTGTTCAAAAAATGCAGAAGTTTAAGTTTGATATATTACAACACTGAGTATTATTATGTTAGTAATCCTCATGCATAAAATGTAATTAAAATGTAATGTTAAAGAGGAATAAAAATCATATAATTTAAATGCAGCATTTACCTTTAATAGTGGAAATTATATAGAAAATAGTAAAAAGCTTTTTAATTCTCATTTTCCTCACAGTTGACTTAACTGGATTGAGGTTATTTTAGAGGTTGTCTGGATTCAGACAGAAAGTTTTGATTGTGTATCTCATGAAAGATTAAAGTCCAGGGACTGAAAAACAATAGCTTAATTTATTTTGTTTTTTTACTGTGAACAGGGAAATGGTGGTCGGTGCATCATTCCCAGTGGTAAGGTAGGCAACCCATGTCCAGGGCAGTGCTCCAGGAATCGCACTTTAATCAGCAGTAAGTGCAGGAGCTTAGACACAGACCAGCACTTCCTAAAACTGTCTCTATATATTCATTTCAGCCATGTCTTATGCAGGAGAAGAGTTCATGTGCTGGCCTCTCTGTAGTGTCTTGCCCTTTCAAAGGGGGGTGCTGAAAGCTTTAACAGTGTCTTCTCATTTTCCTAGCCTTCTGTAGCAGCATCTCTAGTAGTTCCACCACCACCAAGATACCAGCTCAGTAGCCCTGCTAGCATGAATTACTCAGGCATTCTAAGAAGTGGGAACATGAGCCCAGATACTGACTTACCATCTGCTTGCATCCTTTCCCCTGTTGGTAAGTTTGCAATGACATATGTTACAAATGTCATCTTTTAACCTAGATTTTTAAAACAATCCTTCCTATAAACTAGAGCCATTTTAAGTTAAAATTTTATATTGAGATTATTATAACTCCACATGTAGGTGTAAGAAATAATGCAGATATACATCTTTTGCCTAATTTCCCTCCATGATCACATCTTTTTTTTTTTTTTTTTGAGGCAGGGTATCGCCTTGTAGTTCAGGCTGGCTCTGAGCTCACTATGTAGCCCAGGCAAGCCTCGAACTCAGGAATCCCCCTGCCTCTGCCTCCCGAGTTGCTGGGATTACAGGCGTGAGCCACCACGCCCGGCACTGTGATATGTGGTATTGATTGCTGATGGGTGTGAGTCTCCACGCCCAGCATTGTATGTGGTTACCGGGGATCGAACTCAGAACCTTGCGCTTGCAAGGCAGGCACCGGAACCACTGAGCTAACCCTCCAGCCCAGTGATCACATCTTTTAAACTGTACTTATATTCATCTTTGTCTCTTTATCACATGAGAAGGTTTGTATGTTCATCACAGTAGTCAAGGTACAGTACATTGCATTACTACAAGGTTCATTTCTATCACACAATGTTGTATTGACTTTGTACAGCCAAACCCTTTCCACTCTTATATATCTCTAACCTTTGACAACCACCAATATGTTCTATATCTGTAATTTGTCACTCAATATTGCGATGTAAATGAGTGTATAACCTTGTGATACTGGCTCTTTTTCACTCAACATAATTTCCTGGACATTCAGTCAAGTCACATACATCAGCAGCTCATTTTTATTGCTAAATTCTGTGGACTATGTTATAGTTGTAACATGATTTAACCATTAATCTACTGAAGTAATTTTTTTCCTAGTTTTTTACTTTTAGGAGTAAGGCCGCTATGAACATTTATCTGCAAATTTTTGTGTAAATTTCTGTTTTCATTTCTCTGTCAAATTCTCTAGAGAACAGTTGCTGGTTACATGTTAATTGTGTGTTTAGTTATTTTAATTTTTGTGGTACTGGGCATTAGAACAAAGACTTTGCACACGTTAGATAAGCACCATACCACTGAAATAGCCCTAGTTTTAAAAACTGCTTTATTGAGATAGAATTGAGATCTTAGTCTATTTGTATTTCTATAACAAAATAGCATAGACTAAGAAATTTATAAAGAACAGAAATTTGTCTTCTCACAGTTCTAGAGGCTGGAAAGTTCATGACCAAGGTGCTGCAGATTTGTCTGGTGAAGGTTGTATCCTCTAGAGGGGAGGAAAGCTTTATCCTCACATGGTAGAAGATAGAGAGGCAAGCTCACTGACAGTTGGATGCAGCCGCTTTTATAAGAATCTTTATACTAGCCGGGTGTAGTGGCTCACGCCTGTAATCCCAGCACTCGGGAGGCAGAGACAGGAGGACTGCTGAGTTCAAGGCTTGCCTGGGATACATAGTGAGCTCAGGGCTAGCCTGAACTACAAAGCAAGAACCTGTCTCAAAAAAAAAAAAGAAAAGAAAAAATTTGTGTACATGTATGTGCCAAAAACAAACAAAAAAAGGATCTTTATACTATTCATGAGTGAGGAACCCTCATGGCCTAATCATCTTCCTAAAGGCCTCTTCTCTTAATATTGTCACATTGGAAAATCTGAATTTTGGAGAGGAGATACTCAAACTATAGTAATTGACACACTGTGTATATAGTATACAATTTGATGAGTTTGAAAATATGAATAGTTTTATGAAAAACTGTATTTTCTAATATGACCAGAACATTTTACATTCCTGACAGCTATATATGAGTGATACTGTTTCTTTGTATCCATATTTCTGCTCTTTCTATCATTCTATTTCCTGTTGCTCCAATATTTCTTTCATCTTTTTTTTTTTTTTTTTTTTTTTTTTTTTTTTTTTTTTTTTTTTTTTTTTTGCTTTTTGGAGACAGGTTCTCGCTTTGTAGTTCAGGCTGGCCCTGAGCTCACTATGGTGCCCAGGCAAGCCGCCGCAAACTCAGCAATCCTCCTGTCTCTGCCTCCCAAGTGCTGGGATTACAGGCGTGAGCCACCACGCCCAGCATTATATGTGGTAACTGGGGATCGAACTCAGGTCCTTGCGCTTGCGAGGCAGGCGCCGGAACCACTGAGCTAACCCTCCAGCCCTCTTTCATCATATTCTTTATTTGATAAACCTTTTTTATCATATCATTATTTTCCTTTAGTCTTTAAGGATAAATTTAAGAGGGCTAAATAATTTTACTTTTCACCCATGTAAAAATGTATTTTTCTGCACTATTTAGTGATAGTTTTATAATATATAAATTCATGGGTAAGAGTTCTTGAAAATATTCTTCTTGTAGATATGCCAGGAATAGCAGATGCTGGTTTGAAAAATTACGTTGAGACAAGGAATTGCCCACCTGCAGGAAATGATAGTGGCCAGTATCTTCTTCATTCATCTACCAACAACTTGTCTGATTCTGGTGAGTTGTAGATAATACCTATTACAAGTAGAACTAGTGAATCTGAACCCATCAACATCCTTAATGCAAGCTAGTTGTTCACTTTTTGTAGTACTGGTGATTGAACCCAGGGATTTCACACTGAATTATATTCCCAGCCCTTTCTTCTTTATTTTTAAATTTTGAGACAAGGTCTTGCTAAGTTGCTGAATAGGTTAGCTCAAACTTATGATTCTTCTTCCTTAACCTTCCAGAGTGTAGGGTTACAGGTTCATGGTGTGCCACCCTGTCTGGTTCACTTTTTAAATTAAACTTTTTTATTTTGAAATAATTTTAGATTCACATAAATTTGTAAGAAATAATGATTCCCTTTATACTTACTCTTTTCTCTCAATAATAACATCTTGCAAAACTATAGTAAAGTAACATAATCAGGATATTGACTTTGATACAATTAAGATGTTACTGAGATATCCCCAGTTTTACTTATAGTAATTTTGGTACATTTATGTGCGTTTCTCTGCAGATTTACTACATGAGTAGGTTTAATTGCTGACACTCTAGGAAAGTTACAAACCAATTTGATTACAACTAGCTACCTTATCTTGCTTTTTTTTTTTTAATAACCATGCCCATCTCTCGGGTTACTCTTTTCTTCCCCACCCTCAGTTCCCTAATGCCTGAAAAACATGCCCTCTTTAATTTTGCCTTTTATTATACAAAGGAAATCTTATGATATGTTGGGTTTTTTAAAAGTCAGCATAGTTTCCTGAAAACTCAACTCATACAGGAGATTATACGTATTGATAAAAGTTTCTTTTGTGAGGCTGAGGATTGCACCAAAGACCTTGAGCATGCCATGTAAGTACTCTACTGCTGAGCTACATCCCCAGCCATTTTAAAATTTTATTTTGAGGTAGTTTCTCACTGAATTTCCCAGGCTAGTCTTGAACTTGAGATTCTCATGCCTCAGCCTCCTGAGTAGGTGAGATTACAGATGTGCACCACTATACCTAGTTAGTTCCTTCCTTTTTACTCCTGAATAGTTTTCCATAATTTGGTTATTCGATAGTTGTTTTTAACTATTTACCCATTCAAGGATATGTTATTATTCCCCCCAGCTTTTGGTATTAGGAATAAACTTCTAGCCGGGCGTGGTGGCTCACGCCTGTAGTCCCAGCACTCGGGAGGCAGAGACAGGAGGATTGCTGAGTTCGAGGCTTGCCTGGGCTACATAGTGAGCTCAGAGCTAGCCTGAACTACAAAGCGAGACCCTGTCTCAAAAAAAAAAAAAAAAGGAATAAACTTCTCTGAATACTCATGTGCTAGCTATGTATAAATTTTCTTGTCTATCATGAATCTCAAGAGTGTAATTTAGTTTTCCAAAGAAACTGTACCATTTTACATTCACAATAGCAACGATCATTTTCTCTGATCTTTCAGAGAAAGATATTTCTTATCTTTCCATTGTTCTTTTTTCTTGATGCTCTGAAATTCCTTCTTTTATAATATCCTTTGTGTTTGAAGATTTTCCTTCAGCCTTTAAATGGGACAGGGACAGATTCTTTTAGTTTTCTTTTGTGTGAAAATATTATTTTACTTATCTACCTTGAAGGATAGTTTCACCTCATACAGAATTTATGCTTGGAGATCTTTTTTTTTTTCAGGCATTGATAAAGTTATATTTAGAGAAAAACCTACAGAAGCAGAAGCCAACCTGAAATGTAGTGATGGGACAATATACTGCCCAGCTTTACTAGGAGGTCTCACTGGCCAAGCACCTGCCTTGTCATCTGCTAACACTTCTTCCAGTTTTGGTAAGTTCAAAATAATACATTACAGTAAAAGTAGTACTTTTTAATTGAGACTCAGCATTATTAATTCTTGATGTCAGATTTCTAAAATTAAAATTTTCATGTTGTAATATTTCAGAATTGTATGCAGATACAAGAAATAATACAGAGATTTTGTGTATTCTTGCCCACTTTTCCCCAAAAGTAGTATTTTACAAAACTACATTTTTCCATTGATGCAATCCACCAATCTTAGTGATGTCCCAGTTTTACTTGTATCTTTTTCTGTATGCACGTGTACATTTGGCACTAGGCAGTTTTATCCCTTGAGTAGGTTTGTGTGTCCATCCCACAGTCAAGGGAAAGACCATTTCTATCAGTGCAAGGAGCTCTCTGTTTGCCCTTAACCACATCCAATTTTCAGGTCACTTTCCCTGCCCATATCACTGATCCCTAACACCTGGCTACCATTGAACTTTTTTCCAGCTCTATAATTTTGTCCCTTCAGATTTTTATGTTAGTGCAATCATATTGAAGATTGGCTTTGTTTTACACTCATCTTATTTAGGAGAACTCATCCATATTCTTGTGTATTTTAATAGTTTATTCTTTTTATGTTGAATGGTGTCTCATGGTTTGGATATACATTCGTCTGTTAAAGGATATCTGGATTTTTTTCTAGTTTTTGGCTGTTGAGAATAAAACTACTTGGATATTCATGTGCACATTTTTGTGTAAATATAAGTTTCTACTTCTTTCTATGGATAAAGAGTTTTCCACGGTATAGATATAACGAAGTTTTTAAAAAACTTTTTACTCATTGAAGGATATCTGTTTTGTTTTCTTTCCATTTTTTGGATAAGGTAGGTAAAGCTGATGTGAACATTCACATCCTGGCTTTTATATAAATGTAAGATTTCTGTTCCTCTGTCATGAATGCCAAGAGTGTAATAGCTGGCTCTGTCATAATAGTACGTTTAGTTTTACAAGAAACTGCCAAACAGTTTTCCAGAGAGGCTATACCATTTTACAATCTCAGTAGCAATGTATGGATGATTTCCTACACCTATCTTCTTGATGATCCAAATTTCCTTCTTTTGTAAATATCTTTTCTGTTTGAAGATTGTTCTTTAGACATTACTATGTAGTCCAGACTGCCATTGAACTTACTATGTACCCTATGTACTCTCTGTTTTCCCATAACCACATCCAATTTTCAGGTGACCTTCCCTGACCATATCACCCATCCTCTGGGCTGGAATTTGCAGAGATTCTCCTGCCTCAGCCTCCCAAGTGTTGTAATTATAAATGTGCACTACTACATCTTTTTTTTTTTTCTAGTTAGGTCTCGCTATTAGTCTAGACCAGTCTTGAATTTGCTATGGAGCCCAGGCTGGCCTCAAGCTCACAATCCATCGTGCCTCAGACTCTTGAGCCCTGAGATTATAGACATGTGCCACCATGTCCAGTTCTTTACCTTTTTTAAAGGGTAAAGCCAGGTGTTATGGCACATGCCTGTAATCTTAGCACTTGGGAGGCAGAGGTGGGGGAATCACTGTGAGTTCAAGGCCAGACTTGTGAGTCAAAAACTAACAAGCAAAACCCAACAACAACAGCAAAATGTAAGTCTGCTAGGAACAAATTCTTTTAATTTTAATTTTTGTGAGGATATTTTTATTACCCCCTTTTCCTTGAAGAATAATTTTACTAAATACTGAATTCACAATTAAGAATTTTTATTTTCCATAGATGAAAATTTTGTACTGATAGAAATACCAACAAGTATGGAAAACAGCCTAGAAAGCAGTTCTGAGATACTAAGTTGCCCATATTCATTGGAAAGTGATGGGAATAATTCACCTGCATTTTACTACATTTGCCCCAATTGTGGTGAGTTCAGAATGATTCATAGTACTAAGTTGTATCACCGTTTCATTGGACCCATGAACATCCTTAATGCAAATCTAGTGATTTTTTTTCCTTTTTTTTTTTTTTTTTTTAGACAGGG
>PVIC010050434.1:0-12817 GCA_004025085.1 Thryonomys swinderianus
AGCTCACTATGGTGCCCAGGCAAGCCGCGAACTCAGCTATCCTCCTGTCTCTGCCTCCCGAGTGCTGGGATGACAGGTGTGAGCCACCACACCCGGCATTGTGGTATGCGGTGTTGATTGTTGGTGGGCATGAGTCTCCACGCCCAGCATTCTATGTGGTTACCGGGGATCGAACTCAGGACCTTGCGCTTGCGAGGCAGGCGCTGGAACCACTGAGCTAACCCTCCGGCCCTACTTCTCTTATTTTGAGATGGTGTCTTATTATGTTTCCCAAGGTGATTTAAAACTTGTGTTCTCAAGTGATCTTCAGCCTACCAGGGTGGTGGAAATACAGGTATGCACTACCACATCAGGCCTGAACTATTGTTTTATTTATTATTTGAGACAAGGTCTTGTTGTACAGTTCAGGGGGCAGTGCAGGCTGGCATTGAACCTGCAGTGATCTTCCTGCTTCAGCCTCTAAATGCTAGGGTTACACAGGCACATACTTTCTTCTTTTTTACCCCCAATTTACCTAAGCTGGAAGCTTCAGTTTTCATGTACTACACTTACTTATGAAGAGGGAATAATGTGGACTATGGTAACCAATTTTTAGAATAAATAATTACAGAATGCCTCAGTGAGAGCGTGCCATTATTTTTCCACTTTCAAAACAGAAAAACTACTGGACATGTGTTAGAAAAGTAGATCAAGGATAGTATAGTTTCATTTTTCCCGCCACTGAATTACCAGTGCAGTGTGGCCTTCTCCTGGGGCTCGCTACTTGCATCCCTCTCATCTACTCTTTTACCCTTAGGCCAATGATCTTTGCACAATACATGATTAAGTCCTCTCTTCTTTTCATTTGAGAACCATCCCAAACCACCCTACTGCTCAAAATTCAAGAAAACTCCTTATAGAAGCATATAAACTCTGAAGAGCAACCTCACCTTCCCTTCCCAGTCTCAATTTTTCATACTGGGAAAGCTCTCTCCTCACAAGAGATTTCAAATAAGTCACTACTCTTTCAGTTTTCAATGTCCTTTCCTTGATTAACTCCCGCAAGCCCTTCAGCTCTATTCTTGGCTGCTCAGGAAGTTTATCTCCCTAAACAAGCTCAATCTCTTATTTCACCTTCTCCTATCGCTCTAGCATTGCCACGGTTGCAGTTCCACACTCACTTGTAATGTTCGCTTTAACGTCTGTGTCTGACCAGGCTCAGGTGCACTAGTGGACAGAATGAATGAAAATGCCTTCTGACCCCTCAAAGAACGAATCGGGGAACAACTCGCATGTAAGAAATGAAAATACCACGCAAGATAAATTTTCTGGAAGGGAAAGGTTTCATTTCAAAATTGCTCAACAAACAAAGGGGCCGGACAGTTAGCTCAGTGGTTTTGGCGTCTGCCTGGCACACGCAAGGTCCCCAATTTGATTCCTGGTACCACATATCACAACGTCGGGCATTAAGGCTGTAATCCTAGCGCTCTGGAGGCACAGGCAGGAGAATTACTTTGAGTTCGAGCCTAGCCTGGGATACATAGTGAATACAGGGCTAGCCTGAACTACAAAGCAAGACTGTGTCTCAAAAAACTAAAAAAAATAAAATAAAATAAATAAAATTGCTCAACAGAGACAATCAAGCGCGCGCTCAGCAAAGTCTCACTCCAGCTCTGTGAACCGAGGTCCCCGAGGGACACCGACAGACACAGCATAGCTTTAAATAAGTCTGAGGCAGACCGACTCAACGGTGGCAAGGCGGAGAGCTCCAAACTACTATAGCGCCGCCGCAGGCCCCTTCCGTCTTAGTCGACTCCCGCCTCCCTCTGGCGTCTCCAAACCGGCCATCAGTCCAAAGGGCCGGGTCAGCATCCGGGTCCCTAGCGTCACCCCCCCAACCTCGCAGCCCCGCCCCGCCCCCCCCCGCCATTCCCATCCGGGTCTCCCCGCCGCTGCCATCGCCGGCACTGCTCACGGTTCCACGGTGATTCACGATTTCGCGCTGCCCGTCCGGGAGTAGATGTATCCAGCATCAACTTCCCTCTTTGTAGTTCAGATCAAGGCTCCTTTCGATGCCTACATGTAACCCTCCTCCTACTTCACCACAGAACTCTCCGCCCTCAACCGCCAGCGACGCCGCATTACTCGTTGCAAGAAAATGCGCCATCCCAGTCATACTGCGCAGGCGTCGTTGCCACCTCCCCGTTGGCTTGTGGTCCCACCCCCTCCCTGTCCCTTCTTTTTTTTTTTTTTTTTTTTTTTAAACGCAGGCGCGGGGCATTGGGGTTCTTGCAGTTCTTCTGAGCCGTGGTTTGCGTAATGGATCTAGGAGTTGTACTACATTTCCCAGGAAGTATCGGGAGGTAACTTTCTGTTTCCATAGAACTGGTGGGAAAATGGCGTCGTTGTTTGTATCCAAAGGGCCAATAGAAATAGGGCACAGGCTGGCTCTCGTGAATCCTAGCCAATCCGAGGTCGTCTAAGAGGCCATCCGGGAACGAGGTAGGGGAGGGGAAATAAACTAGGGGAGGGCTGAAGGAGGGAAGGGGGGGACCGGGCGTGGGGGGGGGGAAGCGATGTTTGCCCGTCAGTCGAGTCCGGAGTGAGGATCTCGGGTGCCGGAGCGGAGCGAGACTCGAGCCTCAGCTTATTGCAGCCGCGAGCACCACCTGAACCTTTGCCCAAAGGCAGCCGTAGAGGGTCCGTCGCCGCCATCTGGAGGGCAGCGCGACCAGGGCCTGGACCCCCAGGCCGGGAGGGATTTTTCTTCGTCCCCCTCCCCCCAGCGAGGGAGCCCGAGCGGCCGCCAAACAAAGGTACCAGTCGCCGCCGCGGGAGGAGGAGGAGCCGGAGCCGGAGCTTCAGCCTCGGCTGCCGCTGGACCAGCTGCCCTTCTCCCCCATCTCTTCCCCGGGCCTGCTAGTGTGTGTGGGGGGAGGAGGAGCAGAGACTCTGGACGGGCCGGGCTTGGACCTCGTCGTCGCGGAAGGTAGGGCATTTTCCGAGGCTGGCACGGTCTCCTCAGGGCGTCCCCAGGCCCGGTCGAGGAGCTGGGCAGATGGCCGCGAAGCTGTGACTGGTGCTTGGATTTCGGGTTTGGCCTCCCGGGACTTCCTTCTCGGTGCCGAATCGGCCGCGCAGTAGACACGGGGGCACGGGGTGGGTTGGGGCCGGACGCCTCCCAAGCCTAGCTACCACTTGTCGGCCTCCGCTCGGGGTGGACGCGGATAGAGGCGCTGGAGGCCGGCCTGTCGCCGAGGCCCGACCGAGCTCTAGCAACGCGGCGCTGCGCTGCCCGTGGGGGCGGACGGCGGCGCTTGGCGTCCAGGCCTGCTCCGGACCCCGGCTTGTTGTGTGAGTTTGTCCTGACAGAAATGGCGTCATCGTTAGAGACTGGAAACTCCGTCCGGTCGCGACAATAGGGACCGGACTCTGAGGGTGGTGTGGGTGGTGGGTACGCGATGGTGGCGCGACCAAGGGGCCCTGAGCGTGCTGCGGACGACTGACGCCCCGCACCGAGCTTTCTTCGGAGCTTCCGCCGCCCCCGACAGTGCAGGTGGTGCTCACGGGGTGTCTTTGTTTCCCCTCCAGGTGCAGGTGAATCTGGTGTTTTTGAGAGAAACGGGGCCTCAGAGTCATCATGAAGGTAGGCTTGCTTACAGAAAAGGAACCTCTGGGGTCATGGGATTCAGGAAGTAGGGGCTTGGCTGCTGTGGTTGTGGGGCCTCCGAGTTTGCAGAGGAAGGTGTGTGTGGTGGCTTGGTGCCCAGTCCTTCCCCGGAAACGGAGGCCAGCTGGTGTGAATATCCAGGGCCTTGCTGTGGAGTTGGAGTCAGTTTTAAGAAATCTCATGGAAGGTGGTTCTTCTATAGAGACTGTTCTCTTTTGTAGGGAACGGTAGGAGTGACTCCATGAATTAAAGTGTTTAGAAAGTAAAACAAAAAAACAGGTCAAGTAATCTGACTCTTGAAACTGAACTGTATTGTGGTACTATCCGTTACACTGATGGAAGAAAATCTCATTCTGGGGAAGTGTGAATTTTTAACAAAAAACATTCTGATAGAAAAGTAATACTTGCAGTATTTAAAAAGATTTTGGTGATTTTTCACACATAGATAGCAGTTCTTATATTTCCAAGAATTTATTTATTTATGGTTTTTTTATTGATCTACAAATTGTAGTTTATTTGGTTGTTTTGTGTTTTGTGGAACTCTGATGACCAGGTTCTTAATAAACACATTAAGTGGAGAGTAATGTGTAAAAACTATAATTTGTTTAACTGGTGAAAAAAGCATGGATTGTTTTTCACGTTAGTGAATACACGAATTAATGCTTTTTTAAAACGTGCTTTTAGGATGAAAAGCTTTGGATATCTGAAATACCTAGATTTTACTGGTAGAACTGAGATCCTAGTAGATTTTTTTCCATTATAAATTCAGTGATGCTTGTAAAAGGCAGAGCGTGTTTATAAGTATAGAAATGGAACAGATAGTATGTTCGAATGCAAATGTCATTTGCTTTTGACAGTTCCTTTGAACTATTTTTTTGACAAAAATACATTTCATTTCAGAATGAAGACTTATAGTGTTTTACGTTAAAATTTATAGTGCTTGTGTTTATGGAAGAAAATAAAGGCCTATGACATCTTAAATATTTACTAAGTCATGTTGCCTGATCTTTTAAATGTTTTGTTTTTTTGTTTGCTTTTTTTTGAGTGTGGGACATTTAAGCCTGGAATAGTTTATCTGCTATATTTCTATTTTATGTTCATATGTTTGAAAATTTAATTAGTGATATTTCAGATTTGAATCCTTTTGTTATAAATCCTAGGTACAAGTCCTTGTGACCTATGTAAAACAGTGAGAAATGTGTGTATTGAGAAAACTATACATCTATCTGGGAGTTGGATGAGATTTAAGTAAAGTTGTATGTTGAATAATAAAGAACAAATTTATAACTGAATAAACATTTTGAATAAATGTTGTAATCTGCCTCAGTTGAAATACCTGATACATCTTAGTTGCCCTGTAAATGTTTGGCTAAAAGAGGTGTAATGGCAGGTGTTTTGCAATAAATCTTTCCTTGATTAAGAACTTGCATGTTTGAAAAATGAATGTATGTTGGAAACTTTAGCCATAAAAGTTTCATGCAAATGCACATTTTTTCATATCAGTTTAGAGCTACTAATTTTAAGCACTCAATCTTCTATTCTTTTTTTTTTTTTTTTTTTTGCTTTTTTTGAGACAGGGTCTCACGTTGTAGTTCAGGCTGGCCCTGAGCTCACTATGGTGCCCAGGCAAGCCGCCGCGAACTCAGCAATCCTCCTGTCTCTGCCTCCCGAGTGCTGGGATTACAGGCGTGAGCCACCACATCCGCCACTGTGGTATGCGGTGTTGATTGTTGGTGGGCGTGTCTCCACGCCCAGCATTATATGTGGTTACCGGGGATCGAGGTCCTTGGGCTTGCAAGGCAGGCGCTGGAACCACTGAGCTAACCCTCCGGCCCAAGCTTCTATTCTTTTTGAAAAAGAATTTGCAATTTGTAATGTTAACAGGAAAAAGTAATTAAAACAAGTTTCCAACTTCATAAAGAATTTATAAGTGTAGTTTGTCTTTACCAAAAACCAGTAGGTTAATTTCTTGTATAGTAAAAGGTAGACTTTTTTTTTCTTTAGCAATAATTACAACTCACAGTGTATTTAGCATTTATTTTATTGAGTTTAAATTTTGTGTATATTCTCACTTTCTATAGTACTTGTGCTATGTATTAAATATTACACATTTCTTCTTTGAAGCAAAATTTTAATTTTGAATTGGCTGTCCTGTTAGTGACAAAAGCACTTTAAAACTTTTAAGTGACAGTGTACTGAGGTAATTGAAAGAGTATTTCATAAAGCTTTTTTGCTTTTTGCCTTCAAGCCCCCAATAAAGAAAAATGTGTATGCCATTTTAAGTGTTAATATTTCAGCAGCAATTTTCTTGTAGCACCGTTCACACATTTATATAAAGTCCCTTACTAATAAATGTTACTCTATCTTGTATTCTTGTATGTTTTGAGAACTAAAAAAAAATGCAGTGTGTGGCTTAATGTAAATCATGATGTTGGTGTTCTGTTGGATATATTTTTCATATTTCTGGTAGACTTTTGTCACATCAGTGATAGGATATTTTCTGCAAATGATAGATCGTTAAAGTTTATAAATAATTCCAAGAACTGCATGAGATTCATTTGCTATCTTTTAAAATGAAAAGTGTTTTGAAGTAAGTTTACATTGCATTTAATTTTTCAAGTGGAAGCTGGGCGTGGTGCTGCTTCCCTTAATTCCAGTACTTAGGTGACTGAGGCAGGAGGATCATTGTGAATCTGAGTTTGGGCTACTTTTGAGTTGAGGGCTAGCCAGAACTACATAGTGAGACACTGTCTCAAAACAAAACAAAACAAATTTTCTAATGAAATGGGCTGGGTGGACTAGATATTAGAATTGTTAGAGAATGAGTGATTTAGATGGTTGTACTTAGAATCTGGATAGTTTTTTCATTTATATTATCTCTTTACTAGTTTATGTATAAAAATAATGGATTGATTACAGATGTCTCTTTTTTCATGCCTTATGTATGTGGATGTCTTCTCCTTTATACTCTCACTTCTTCCCTTCTCCTTCCTTCCTTGGCTCTTTTAAATCTGCCTTACCTTTCTTTCATAAATGATTGATTTAGCAGCCCTCTGTATAACAGGTAGTATGGAATGAAGATGAAAGGCTCTTTGACTTGCGGTCAGGGAGCTCACAGTTAAGTAAAAGAAAAAATAAAAGTGAAACTTACATATATTGCATTATACAATAATTGTGGGAGGACTGATACGTATGTCTAAGTCAAAGAGCCACAGAAAGTTTTCTGGTATTGCTATCTGACTGTTAATGCTTCTGGTAAGAAAGAAAAGGAGAAAAGTATTTTGGATAGGAGGAGACAACATATTGGATAATAAAGAACAAAATAGGCTGAATTTGCAGTCGCTGAGTTAACTTGATGTATGTTATGTTTGGGTTGGGAATGGAAAGGTGGTGACAGGAGATGATGTAGAGCAACTAGAAGCTGAAAGTTTTCTTGCCTTTGTAGTTAAGGGATGTAGACCCAGAGCCTCATGCATGCTAGCTAAGCACCCTACTATTGAGTTGAACTTACACCACTGAAAGGTTTTCTCTGTTTTTTTTTTTTTTTTAATATTGATTGATTGAGTCAGGGGCTTGCTTTGTAGTTCAGGCTGGACCTGAGCTCACTACGTAGCCCAGGCAAGCCTTGAATTTAGCGATTCTCCTGTCTCTGCTTCCCAAGTTCTGGGATTACAGGTGTGAGCCACCATGCCTGGCATTCACTGAAGGGTTTTAACAAGGGGCAGAAATGGTGGATTTGCATTGTAGAAATCACTTTGGTAGTATTGTAGTGAATATATCATAAGGGAGATCTGAATAGAATGTCTGGAGATACCAGGTAATAAATGAAATAGGGGAGTGAACTAATGCAGTAAAAATAGAGGGGCGAATATGAGACATTCAGGAAGTGGAAGTGAGAGTCTTCTGACACCTTGGGGAAGAAGGAAGATGAAGGCTTCTGTCTTGGAGAACCAGATACTCTTTTTTTTTTAATTTGTTGGTGCCAGGGATTGAACTCAGGATCTTGTGTTTTTTTTTTTTTTTTTTTTTTTTTAGACAGGGTCTTGCTTTGTAGTTCAGGCTGTACTGAGCTCATTCTGTAGCCCAGGATAGCCTCAAACTCACAGCAGTGCTCTTGTCTCTGCCTCCTGAGTGCTGGGATTAGAGGTTTGAGCCACCTTGCCTGGCTCCTGGCTCTGCGGTATATGGTACTGATTCCTGGGGGGTGTGAGTTACCACACCTGGTATTGTTGCATTTGGTTACTAGGGATGAATTCAGGATCTAGCACTTGCTAGATGGGTGCTGGAAGCACTGAACTAAATCTCCAGCCCAGGACCTTGTACTTTTGAGGCAGGGATGGAACCACTGAGCCAAATCCCTGGCCAGAGGTCTGTTATTCTTGTGGTAAAAATGAATAGAATTTTGAGTATTTAAGGGTATGTTTAGGAGGTCCAGATCTGTATGGACATACTTAATAAGATTCAAGATTAACAAAGCAAGTAGAATGAAGTCAACATTCCAATGTGAATGTTACCCTCATAGTTTATACCTATTTTAGTAGAAGGGATTTAAGAATTATAGTATGACAGGGCTGGAGATTTAGCTCAGTGGTTCTGGCGCCTGCCTTGCAAGTGCAAGGTCCTGAGTTTGATCCCGGTAACCACATAGAATGCTGGGCGTGGTGAGTCACGCCTGCCAGCAATCAATACCACATACCACAGTGCTGGGCGTGGTGGCTCATGCCTGTAATCCCAGCACTTGGGAGGCAGAGACAGGAGGATAGCTGAGTTCGTGGTGGCTTGCCTGGGCTACATAGTGAGCTCAGGGCCAGCCTGAACTACAAAGCGAGACCCTGTCTCAAAAAAAAAGAAAAAAAAGAATTATAGTATGACAAATGTATTTTATTACTAATTTGCAGTTTGTTGACCTTTAGATAAATTTTCTTTCTTTCTTTGTCTTTCTTTTTCTTTCTTTCTTTTCTTTTCTTTTCTTCCTTCCTTCCTTCCTCCTTCCTTCCCTTCCTTCCTTCCTTTCTTCCTTTCTTTTTTGAGACAGGGTTTTGCTTTATAGCCCGGGCTAGCCTTGAACTCAATAATCCTCCTGGCTCTGCTTCCAAGTGCTGGGATTATAGACGTGAGCCACCATGCTGGGCATTGTGGTATTTGGTGCCTATCGCTGAGATTGGGACTGGAGATTGAATTTGGGACCTTGCCCTTGGAAGGCAGACATGGAACCACTGAACTAAATCTCCATCCCGACCTACAGGCAAATTTGTAGAACACTGACTGACTTCCTGTCCAAATTGCCAAAACTGGTTTTTTTTTTCTTTTTTTTTGTAGTACTGGGGATCAAACTATCTCTCTTTTGGAAGGGAACAGGGTCTTGCCATGTAGTTTGAATTTGCCTTTGAATTTTCCCTAAAGCCTAGTTTGGCCTTGAACTCATTGCACTCCTCTGCCAGGATTATAGGCATGTACCACCATGCCTGGCTTCCTTGCTTATTGTAACTTTAAAAAATACGATATATGAGTAAATACTTCACTGGGCCAATTCAGCTAATAAATTCTGTTACTGAACAGATTGTGAAGCTTCTTTGTGCTAGACATGGTTCTGGATATTGAGGGGGAAGCAGTGAACAAAGTGAGTTCTTACCCTGATGGAGATTTCCTTCTATTACAGTAAAAAGGCACTGTGATTAAAATGTCATAAGTGCTTTGAAGATAAACCAGAATCAGAGTAAGAAGTTAGAGACAGGATGTTATTTTAAATTCTCTGGTATTGGAGATGACATTTACATATGATATGATACAACTACTACAATGAGCGATTCAGTTTCCTAAAAGAAGAGTAAGTGTTCCAGGAAGAGTAAAAGAAGGAAAGAAGAATGGTATAACATAGTGGAAGGTGTTGGGGTTACTGCTCTTGGAAGGGAAAAAGTAGTTCAGATGGGACCTTGAATTCTCTGTTGAGGGGGTTGTTAAAGAAAGAGCAGGACTGATTTTTTTCCTGCTTCTGTACTACTTTTTTTAAAATTGATATTATTGGTTCATTTTATATACACATCATAATCACATTCAACATTGAGAATTTGTACCAGTATATGACATGACTTCTCATTTTTTTCCCATTCTCCTGCCCACCCTTACCATCCTCCCACCCCCTATAAGAAGTTTTGTTTCTTTTTTTACCATTGCATTTTTTCTTTCTGCTCATTATTCCTATCCCCTTTCTCTTTGAATATTTTCTACTTCACAGTATATCTCATACATTCTGGAACTCATTTACATCTGTAGATTTTCATACCAGAGAAGAGATTTGGTATTTACACATCAGTGATCTATTTATTTCACTTAAGAGTACGTCCTCGGGCCGGAGGGGTTAGCTCAGTGGTTCCAACGCCTGCCTCTCAAGCGCAAGGTCCTGAGTTCTATCCCGGTAACCACATATAATGCTGGGCGTACCAACAATCAACACCGCATACCACAATGCCAGACGTGGTGGCTTACGCCTGTAATCCCAGCACTAGGGAGGCAGAGACAGGAGGATTTGCTGAGTTCGCGGCGGCTTGCCTGGGCACCATAGTGAGCTCAGGGCCAGCCTGAACTACAAAGTGAGACCCTGTCTCAAAAAAAAAAAAAAAAAGAGTATGTCCTCAAGGTACATCCATTTCAATATAAATGACTCAAATTTATCATACTCTGTGGCAGAGTAATACTCCATTTTATTAAAAAACCCTCATCATTTTGGGCTAGAGATTTAATTCAGCGATTCTGGCACCTTGCTAGCCAGCGCAAGGTCCCTGATTCAATTCTAGTAACCACATACAACACTACCCGGCATCGTGACTCATGCCCACCAGCAATCAGTACCACACACCACAATGCTGGATGTGGTGGCTCATGTTTGTAATCCCAGCACCTGGGAGGCACAAACAAAAAGATTACTGAATTTGAGGCTTTCCAGGACTACAGTAGTGAGCTGAGGGCCAGCCTGAACTACAAAGTGAGACCCTGTCTCAAAAACAAAAAACAAGAACCGCCCCCCACATCTTCTTTATTCATTCTCTTGTTGATGGACATTTGGGCTGTTTTCAAGATGTAGTTATCAGAAACAGCTGCAATAAACATGGGTGCACATATGCCACTGTGATGTTAATCTTTTAATTCTTTCGTGTATATACCTAGCAGGGGAATAGCAGAGTCAAATGGGACCTCTCCTCCTAGTTTTTTGTGGAATCTCCACACTGATTTCTGCAGTGGTTGCACCAGTCTACATTCCCACCAGCAGTGGAGAAGGGTTCCCTTCTTCTGCAGCTCTGTCAGCATTTGTTGCTGGTTAATTTCTAGATAATAGCCATTCTTTGTGGAGTAAGTTGAAATCTCAGTGATGTTTTCATCTGCATCTTTTGAATGACCAGTGATGTTGAGCATTTCTTCCTATGCTGCTTAGCTGCTTTTTCACTTCTTCCTCTGAAAAATGTCCGTTCATTTCAGATGCCCATTTTTGAATTGTATCTTTAAATTTGGGGAGGTGATTTTTTAAAAGTTCTTTTTGTATTCTAGATAGTAGCACTTTGGGAAACAGCTGCTAATTTTTTTTTTCCCCATATTGTTGGTTGACTTTTCACTCTGCTGATGGTTTCTGCACAGGTGAGATCTCATTTGTTGATTCCTTTTGGTAGTTTTCGTACTATAGGGGTTTTGTTCATAAAAATCTTTCCTTAAGTCATTGTCTCTAAGAGTTCTACCCAAGCTGTTTTGCAGCAGCAGGTTTAATGTTTCTGTTTTAATATTTAGGTCTCTAATCCACTTTGATTTTAGTTTAGTGCATGGTGAAAGAGATAGGCCTAGCTTTAGTCTTTGGTAGGTTAAAGCCTACTTTTTCCAAAAGCTTCTGTACTTCTTCCAGTGTTCCACTACTGTAACCATCTGTCATTAGGCTCTCACCAATGATTGAACATGTGAGGTAAATAAACCTCTTTTCTTTATTAGTAAGCCTTGGGTATTTCATTACAGTAAAAGGAAGTGGAATACAGTTAGGGAATCTCAGAGTCTTCAGCAAGAAAGTGAATTGATACAATATATATTTTCTTTCCCTTTTTTTGAGACCTAGTTTTGCTGTGTAGTTTAGGCTGATCTTGAATTCACTGTGTAGCCCAGCCTGGCCTGAAACCCAGAGCTATCCACCTACCTGAGCCTCTCATTTACAGGTTACAGATACGTGCCACTAGACCCAGCCACATTTTCAAAACAGATTAGCAACTGCTGTGTGGTGAATGACTCTAGGAAACAAGAGTAGAATTAGGCAGGCAGATCCTAGCCTGTCAGGTCAGTTTTGTGAGAAATTTTCTATTTGCTGCTGTATACAGGTGGAAAGTCTCCTGAGGCATAACTAACCCTATCTTAAAATCTTGTGGTAAATTAGTGGTTGGGTTGGGTTCTTGAACTGAATACAATGAAGAAAATCTTCCCACCTTTTAGCCTTCTTTTATTGGTGAGGAGTGACGATCAAGATAAGTAGCCTTCTGATTAAGATAAGTAGTCTTCCAGCCCGATAATTAGTTTAGTGGTTCCAGCACCTACCTTGCAAGTGCAAAGCCCTGAGTTCAATCCCGGTAACCACATACAATGCTGGGCATGGTGACTCACGCCCACCAGCTATCAATACCACATACCACAGTGCCAGGCATGGTGGCTCAATCCTGTAGTCCCAGCACTTGGGAGGCAGAGGCAGGAGGATTGCTGAGTTTGAAGCTTACCTGGGCTACATAGTGAGCTCAGGGCCAGCCTGAACTACAAAGTGAGACCCTGTCTCAAAAAAAAAAAAAAAAAGATAAGTAGGTTTCCTAGTTTTTTTTTTCAGTTTTATAAAGGTATAATTCACACCAAAGAATTTAGCCTTTTAAACTGTTCAGCTAATTACTTTTTAGTACTTTTCAAGGTTGTTAATCCATCACTACTTTCTAACTCCAGAATATTTTTATCCCCCAAGAAACTCTGTACCCATTAACAGTCATCCCCCTTGTTTCTCTGTTCCTCCAATGGCAATCATAAATCTGTTGTCTGACTCTAAGGATTTGCTTATTTTGAATATTTCCTGTCAGTGGAAGGACACAATATGTGTAGTACTTTTTTCCTTTATATTGCTGAGTAATATAAAGAGTAACACTCTTTTTTTTTTTTTTTTTT
>PVIC010050435.1:0-12817 GCA_004025085.1 Thryonomys swinderianus
CTCAGCAATCCTCCTGTCTCTGCCTCCCGAGTGCTGGGATGACAGGCGTGAGCCACCACGTCCGGCATTGTGGTATGCGGTGTTGATTGTTGGTGGGCGTGTCTCCACGCCCAGCATTATATGTGGTCACCAGGGATCGAACCCAGGTCCTTGCGCTTGCAAGGCAGGCACCGGAACCACTGAGCTAACCCTCCGGCCCAGCATCTTTAATTTTTATGGAATCTCACGAGACTAGAGTTCTGAAATTTTTTTTTTTTTTTTAGTTTTTTGAGACAGGGTCTTGCTTTTTAGTTCAGACTGCCCCTGATCTCACTATGTATCCCAAGTTACGCTCAAACTCACAGCAGTCCTCCTGCCTCTGCCTCCTGAATGTTGGGATTATAGGTGTGAGCCACCACACCGGCATTGTAGTATGTGGTACCGCTACCAGGAATCGAATTTGAGACCTTGCCCTTGCCAGGTAGATGCTAGAACCATTGAGCTACATCCCTGGCCTGAGTTCTGAAAGTTTTGCCAAATATTGATATAGAGCTTCCTTGGTATATGATTTTCCATGTGTAGTTAGATATTCATTTTCTTTCTTTCTTTTTAGTTTTTTTTTGAGACAGAGTCTCACTATGTAGTTCAGGCTGGCCCTGAACTCACTATGTGCTAGCCTTGAGCTCTCAGGAATCATTCTGCCTCTGTCTCCTGGGTGCTGGGATTACAAGTATGAGCCACTACACCCAGCATTGTGCTATGTGGTATCAGGGATTAAACTAGGGACCTTGCACTTGCCAGGTAGACGTGGAACCACTGTGCTAAATCCCCAGCCCCTAGATATTCATTTTAATATTTAGGGTTTTCTTGTTTTATCTTTATAGATGGGAACAGATAGCCAAAATCAGATTCTTTTAGAACATGCTGCACTGAGAGAAACAGTTAATGCTTTGATCAGTGACCAGAAGCTACAAGAGATATTCAGCCAAGGTAAGAAAAGGTAGTTTTCTTTTCCTAAACTCCAAATCAGGTGAATTGTTAGTGTTGAATGATACAGAATGGAACAACATTCACCTATACACATTTGTCCTTATCTTTTCTTGTGGACAGAGTCAAAAGTATAGATCCAGTTAGCTGGATCTCTAGAATAAAGTAGGAAAATAGAATCTTATTTAGATCAGTGTTTCTTCTTCATTCTGCATTTCACAATCCTAAGTTTTTTTGTTGTAGGGTTAGAGGGTTTTTTTTTTTTTCATTTCTCAAATATTTATTAAAAACTTACTGTGTAGGGCCGGAGGGTTAGCTCAGTGGTTCCGGTGCCTGCCTTGCAAGTGCAAGGTCCTGAGTTTGATTCCCGGTAACCACATACAATGTTGGGCATGGAGACTCACGCCCACCAGCAATCAATACCACACACCACAGTGCCGGGCGTGGTGGCTCACGCCTGTAATCCCAGCACTCGGGAGGCAGAGACAGGAGGATTGCTGAGTTCGAAGCTTGTCTAGGCTACACAGTGAGCTCAGAGCCAGCCTGAACTACAAAGCGAGACCCTGTCTCAAAAAAAAAAAAAAAACTTACTGTGTATTAGATACAGTGTTAATGCACTAAGGATATAGCCATTAGCTAGAAAGTCTTCACTTTTCTTGAATTTACTCCCTGCAAATTCTTAAGAACTACAACAACAAATAACAAGTTGGCCAAGTATGTTAATAAAAGAATACATCCACAGGTTTTTTTCACATAAAGAGCATGATTTTTTCCCCCCTCTCTCTTATTTTATTCTTTTATTTTGTTTTCTTTTTTAAAATTCTTTGGTGGTACTGAGTCTTGGGCCCTGAACCCAAGGACTTTGCACATGGTAGACAAATGGTCTGTTATTGAGCTACATCCCTACACCTTTTTTATTTATTTACCTAATTACTTGATTTTTGAGATTTTTTTGAGACAGAGTCTCACCATGTAGTTCAAGCTGCCTTGAACTCGTAGTGCGTCTCCTACCTCAGTCTCCTAAGTGCTGCGATTACAGGCATGTGCCACCTCACCTGGCCCATTCCATGATTATCAAACATGATTTTTAAGTTGAATTTTCCTTAGAGACCCACGGATACTCCTTTTCTTAAACCTATTAGTATGAGAGCCAGGAAGAAGGAGAATAGACATACAACATAAGGAAGGATGAATGAAGTAGTACTCTCTCCTTTGTATGGTCCCTTTCTTCAGAAAACAAAAACAAAAAATCAAGAAATAATATAGAGGAAGAATATGAGAAAAAATTGAGTGGGAAGAATAAGAGGTGTGAATATATGTATGTAAAAATTAAGGAAGTGTAATTATACCTCAGAGAGAATAATCTAAAATTAGTAAGTTATTAGCTATACAGTCTCAAATGTACAGCAGTATGTGGGAGAAAGAAACTCCTTCTTGGAGAGTGAGCTGAAATTGCAGGGTAATATTACCTACTGATAAAGTAATATCTTTCAAACTTTGTGTTCCTAGGAAGACAGGTACTATATTTGTTCAGACTACTATTAGTGCAGAGACTGGATATCTCAGAAGTTGAACTCTCCACATACTGTTACTGAAAGAAGAATGTTAATAGTCGTATATGATTCCTGTGATCACTTAACATTGCACTTTCAGCTTAGTGGCCTCCCACTTTTTTCATGTATATCTCAGGTACCTGAGTACATTTCCATGCTACCTACAGTGTTTTATTTATAACTTTTCTTTATCTTCCTGGATATTACTCCCAAAATGTTAAGATTGAGGAAAGGTGGAATTTGGGACTGGAGGTTTTTAAATAATACCAAATAAACACTGGGAAAAACCATTTAAGTTTTATATTAAATTGCTATATATGGGGCCTGGGGAACTTGCCTGCTATACCTGAGGCCCTGTGTTCAATCTGTAGAGCCACAAAAAATAAAACTAAAACGACTGAATATGATAAATCTGGAATTGGACCTTTACTCAGCTCTGTACAGTACACTAAAAATACCAGATATTATATCATAGTTTATCTGTTAGAAACAACTATAATATGTAGGTTAGCCCAAAATTCTCAATTCTGACTGATCTTTCCTTTAGGTCCCTACAGTGTGCAAGGTCACAGGGTCAAAGTGTACCAGCCAGAGGGGGAAGAAGGGTGGCTCTATGGCATTGTAAGCCATCAAGATTCCATCACCCGTCTTATGGAGGTGTCTGTGACTGAGGTGAGGCTGTTACTCCATTTGAGGCACATCCATCCCCACACAGAGGATGACCTAGAGAAAGTAAACTCTTAAGAAAATCCAGATTATATTCCTGGCTCTCATTTAATTATTTTATAACTGAGAAAAACTTTTTTCAGCTCACAATTCTCATTTGTAAGTTAGGGGTAATTTTATAAACCCCTACTAATCTCTTATCATTGTTTTGAGGACTGAGATAATATATTGAAAGTGCTTTAAAATCAGTGTATTTACATATTTTAAACAGTAAATACTTAAAAGACTAGCTATTTAGCTGGGCATGGTAGAGCATGTATATAACTCCAGCACTCTGGGAGGCATAGGCAGAAGATGGCAAGTTCAGGCCCAGCCTGGACAACTCAGTAACTTATTGTGACCCTTTCACAAATAGGATTTGCCCTGAGAAGTCGTATATAATGTAAGCATAAGTGCTTTTATTTATTTCTTTATTATAATTTAAAATAGTATTTTCATTTCAAAATTTACATATATGTGTGTGTATATGATAGACTATGAAAACCATTCCTTGCTTGAGGCAATCATCTCTTCTTCCAGTGGCAACCACCCTTAACACATATTCTTCCAAATATTTTCTGTGTCTATATGATAGTACTTATATATCATTTATATGATATAATTACATTACACTTTAATAGTCATTTGTTACATACCCATTTGAGTGATATGATATAGTTATGTAATTTATATTTTGTGTTTAATTGTATATAACAAACATCTTCAACAATATAGAGATCTGACATCCTTTTAAAGTATATGTGTATTATTCTGTTACATAGATGTATAATTATTTTAATCTAACATTGAGGTATTTAAATCATTGTTTTCACTAGTACAAGTAATGGCACAAGGAACATACTTGAACATCCTTTCACATTATTTATTGGAACAAATTTTTGGTGTATAATTGCTAAGTCAAAATGTGGTATATGCACAATAAATCAGATGTCTTCTGTCAAATTGGCCCTGTTCCCACAGTTTGCATTCTTTTTTTTTTTTTTTTTTTTTTGAGACAGGGTCTCGCTTTGTAGTTCAGGCTAGCTCTGAGCTCACTATGTAGCCCAGCCAAGCCTCGAACTCAGCAATCCTCCTGTCTCTGCCTCCCGAGTGTTGGGATTACAGGCGTGAGCCACCACGCCCGGCAGTTTGCATTCTTTAATAGCAGTGATTCTTTTAATAATTGATGATGCTGAAGGTTTTTTATTTCATAATACACCAAGTTGGAATGTTTTAGAGAAGCAGGATTTTGAAATGAACATTCCTTAAAAGACACACAGGCATTGAACTGAATTTTTTATTCATTCTCTTACAAATATCTGAATGCTTACCATATTCCAGAGCTTATTTCAGATCTTTTTACTCTAGCAGTGAATGAGATGGTAGAGATCCCCGCTCCCATGAGCTTTCATTCTAGTAGAAAAGTAGAAACAACAAGGCAGTGAATACATAGATTAGGAAGATATATAAATATGCTTTGGTAGACAAGGCTTTAAAGATCTTTCTCCCCCTTTTTCATATGTTCTGCCCTGCTCCTACCAGAGTGGTGAGATCAAGTCGGTAGATCCCAGGCTAATCCATGTGATGCTGGTGGATAGCTCAACGTCTCAGAGCGAGGTATAGTAATGTATTAATTCTCTGAGCATTATATTATCTTATTATGTAGATTCCTTGTATGTAGGTTTTCCATGGATGACCTTCGGACTTGTTCAGCTCTGACCACTATATTTTTCTTTCCTCCAAAGTTTTGCTTGTTAAGGGGGCATAGTCTCAAGAAAGAGCTCTATTTGGAACAAAATCTTTAAATTATGGCTGTGTTCCCTAATTGTTGTAAATTCTGAGTCCTATTGCTTCTTACATTCTCCCAGGACAAGAATATTTGAAAGAGATACTAGACAATTGAAACTATTAATAAGTAGTAATTATTATAACCTTACTCAATGAAGAAAAAGCTTCATCTTTTTTTAATTTCATTAGGTAGTAGTGAGCTCCAAGGGAGTCTGAAATTTTATATTCTCAACTAGGTCCCTAGTTCAGTGCTCAGCACACAGTGGATTTTTCTATAATTATTATGAATCAGACCAACTGTTGATTCATTCAGAAGTGATATAGCCTTGAACAAGGTACATAATATATCTGCCTGAATCAAACAAGGAATCCTGTGTGAGTAGCCTTCAAAGATCAACTGTACATGCTATTCCTCACAGTATATTAGTGCTGCTCTAAATACTATTTTCTTGGCCACTTTTGCTAAGTATTCAGTCCTTCCTCATCTTTTCTATCTGTTCTCTCCCCAATCCTGACCCCACACAGGGAATCAAACTCAGGACTTTGTACTTGGCAGGCAGGGTCAGCACCACTGAGCTATATTTCCAGCCTATCCATTTTTTTTTTTTTTTTTTTTTTGAGACAGGGTCTCGCTTTGTAGTTCAGGCTGGCCCTGAGCTCACTGTGTAGCCCAGGCAAGCCTTGAACTCAGCGATCCTCCTGCCTCTGCCTCCTGAGTACTGGGATTACAGGCATGAGCCACCATGCCCAGCCCTATCCATTCTTGACTTGATAAAATAGTATTGGAGTAGGAAGAGAAAGATTAAGATTAAATATAGCAACTCTTGGGCTGGGGATTTAGCTCAGTGGTTTTGGTGTCTGCCTTGCAAGCTCAAGGTCCTGAGTTTGATTCCCAGTAATCATACACCATATTGTGGGTTGTAGTGGTTCATGCTTGTAATCCCAGCACTCGGGAGACAGAGGCAAGAGGATTGCCATGAGTTCAAGGCTTGCCTGAGCTACATAGTGCGGCCAGGGCCAGCCTGAGCTACAAAGTGATACCTTGTCTCAAAACCTCTCACATATTATATTACAATTAATAGGATATCTCCTGACTTGTATTTGGATGGCTAAAAGCACCTGTTACCACAGTGGTGTACTGAGCTCCATTTTTATTCTTTTCCTTATTTCATTTCCTTCATTAAGTATGTATTATATGCCAGGTATTATTCAACTGGCTCAATAGAACTGGAGAAGACTGGTCTCAGTGCCCTAAACTATCACTTATGCATGAATAGCTCACTAGAAATAAGACACATGTACAAAGTTATTGTTTAAGGGAGCCAGGCATGGTGGCACATACCTCTAATCCCAGAGGCTGAGGCAAAAGGATTGTTGAGGGTTCAAGACCAGCCTGGGTTATATGGTCAGACCTTGTCTCAAAAAAAAAAGTCCAGGCCCTACAAGTGGGCTAAATGAATTAGAAGATAGATCTAGGGGCCGGGCGTGGTGGCTCACGCCTGTAATCCCAGCACTCGGGAGGCAGAGACAGGAGGATTGCTGAGTTCGAGGCTTGCCTGGGCTACATAGTGAGCTCAGAGCCAGCCTGAACTACAAAGTGAGACCCTGTCTCAAAAAAAAAAAAAGATAGATCTAGGGGATTTAGCTCAAGTGGTACCGTGCCTACCTTGGAAGCAGAAAGGCCAGAGTTTGATCCCCAGTACTGGAAAAAAAAAAAGAAGAAGAAGATAGATCTTTGGTCTTTAGATCTTTGGTTTTTAGCACTAAATATGGTTCTTCCCTTGTTTAGCTTTGCCATATCGTAACTATTTTCTTGGATAGCAAATTATAGTATAGTTATTATTGTCAGTTGAGTATGTTTTATACAAACTCTTTTTAGAATTTCACAATCATTTCATCTCCTTTAAGTTTGCCTATGAATGAATGAGCAGAAAAGGAAGGATCAATTTCTAAGATGCAGTGATGCATGCCTATACTCAGGTACTCAAGGTACTCAAGAGGCCAAGGAAGAGGATCACTAGTTCAAGACCAGTTTGGACAACTTACTGAGACCCCCTTCTCAAAATAAATCTAATTTTGGGCTGGAGATTTAGCTCAGTGGTTCCAGTGCCTGCCTCACAAGCACAAGGTCCTAAGTTTCGATCCCTGGTAACCACATACAATGCTGTGCATGGTAACTCACGCCCACCAGCAATCAATACCACGTACCATAGTGCCGGGCATAGTGGCTCACGCCTGTAATCCCAGCACTCGGGAGGCAGAGGCAGGAGGATTGCTGAGTTCAAGGTTTGCCTGGGCTACCTAGTGAGCTCAGGGTCAGTCTGAACTACAAAGGTAGACTCTGTCTCAAAAAAACATTGAGGTGTGATGGCACATGCCTGTGACTCCAGCCAGCTACTTAGGAGGCTGAGCCAGGATCACAAATTGAGCATAGTCTGGGCAAATTAGGGGAAACCCTGTCTCAAAGTTTAAAAAGGACTAGGAATGTACCCCAATTGTATAGTATTTTCCTAGAGTACACAAGGACCTAAGTTTTATCCCTAGTTTCCCAATATTTAAGTAAAAGGACAATGAGAACAAATTAAGTCGGTAAATATTAATGGCTAAAAAACTGCACATCACTAGCCTATTACCAACTGGATGTGTTTGTGAATAAAGATAAAATAGTTACATGCTTAGTGCATACCCATCTAAAAATGTTCTAGAGTAATCCTTTCCTCACAAAACCTGTTTAAGAGGATGTCAGCTGTATTTCATCCTCATTTCCCCTCATCCCTCTCATGGAAAGAGTTTATTCAGAGATGTGAATTGTCCCTTCTAATCCGTATGTTCATAGTTGTGTGGCCTCTCAAATAAGGCACAATACGATTTCATGAGATAGTCTAAAATTACCAGCAGAGAGAAGAGATTTGGCTCTCTCACCTGTAGTAGCCTGCTTTTCTCCCTTTCTTCTGACTAATATTTTTAATTATATGGAGCTCAGTCATCTATATAGTGTCTATATGCGAAATCCAAACCTGTCTCTGTCAGTTCACTTTTCCATTGGTCACAGATTGATAAATATCAGTTTCAGAGATTTTTTTTGGACAGATTTGTTTGTCTGTCTGTTTGTTTGTTGTTGCTTTTAGGTTTTTTTGAGACAGGGTCTCACTTTGTAGTTCAGATTGGCCCTGAACTCACTACATAGCCCAGGTTAGCCTCAACCTCAGACAATCCTGCTTCTGCCTCCTGAGTGCTGGGATTACAGATGTGAGGAACCATGCCTAGCTGGACAGATGTGGCTTTGTATTTAAGTACTTGAAGTGCACATTTGTGTCAAATTAGGAAGAAAGAGCCAAGGATGGATAATTATGGCTGTAACCTCAGCATTTGGGAAGCTGAACCAAGAGGATTGCCACAAGTTTGAGGCCAGGGTGGGTTGCATGGTAAATTCAAGTTCAGCCTGAAATCCATAGGAGGACCCTGTCTAAAAAAAAACCAAAACATCCACATGTGGTGGTACACATATAATCAGCACTGGGGAGGTCGAGGTAGGAAAACTGCTGTTCTGAGGCCAGTCTGTGCAACATAGTGAGTTCAAGGTTAGCCTGAACTACATAGTAAGATTCTTTCTCTAGATAGGTAGATGGACAGACAGACAGACAAACAGATAAAATTTAAAACAAACCCAGGAAGATGAATATGCAGCAGTAGAACAAGTTCTTTTATCAAGAGTTAAATAAGCTCCCAGTCTAGCTAGCTCTGGCAGTTTTGTAAAAGAAATTCCTCAGATTGCTAAAACTCTCAAAAAGTCTGTTTGAAGAAGTAGTGTATTTTATGTAAGCAAAGAGAATTGATCTCTAGTAACTGTTTCTTGAATGTGTGTGTATGTTTGTGTGTGTGTAAAGTGCATCACAGGATTAGAGCTTCTTGATGAAAGTGTGTCAGAGCTGCCATCAGAACAATCTTGCTGTCTACTTCTAGAGATGGCAGAAAGCTAATGGGTTGTGCTTTTACAAGATGAAAGGTCCCTTATAATAAATATTTTTTGAATTTTGTTTTGTAGGGGGGTACGTTAAAAGCAGTAAAATCTTCCAAAGGAAAGAAGAAGAGAGAGAGCATAGAGGGGAAGGATGGCCGGAGGAGGAAAAGTGCTTCGGACTCTGGGTGTGACCCTGCATCAAAGAAATTAAAAGGAGACAGGGGTGAAGTAGACAGTAATGGGAGCGATGGAAGTGAGGCGAGCCGAGGGCCCTGGAAAGAAGGTAATGCCAGTGGAGAGCCAGGGCTGGATCAGAGACCCAAGCAGCCACCGTCTACCTTTGTCCCCCAGATTAACCGCAACATTCGCTTTGCCACTTACACCAAAGAAAACGGCAGGACTCTAGTGGTACAGGATGAGCCTATAGGAGGGGACACACCTGTACCTTTCACTCCATATTCTACAGCCACAGGTCAGACACCTTTGGCCCCAGAGGTGGGTGGAGCCGAAAACAAAGAGGCAGGAAAAACACTGGAACAAGTTGGCCAGGGCATGGTGGCTTCAGCAGCTGTGGTCACTACCGCCAGCTCCACCCCAACCACGGTGAGGATCTCAGACACTGGCCTTGCAACAGGGACTGGGCCGGAAAAACAGAAAGGCAGCTGGTCACAGGCCTCAGGAGAGGTGAGTTGCTTAAGGGGTAGATTTGCTAGATGTGGGTTCACTTTTCACCCTCCTTTATTGTTACAACACTAAAAAGCATCTCAAATGCCCCAAGAAAGGAGTAGTTTTGAGATGTGCTTAAATTATACTCTATAGATAAACCTTTATTGCTCATTGGACAAATGTGTATATTTTAATAACTTAATCAGTTCTTAAAAGTCACCTGAACAATTGGGTTAATAAAAAACTGATTATACAACCCAATTTAATGAGATGTTAAAATAGATCTGGTGGGAAATCTTTCTAATTCAATTTTCTATTTAGATCATGTAGTGGTTTGAGCCTCCACTAGGCCTATGAGAGGCAAGGTTAATGAGTTACAGTGCTGGTAATAGTGAACACTATAATTAAAGCTCTACATGCAAGCTACCATTACCCTGTTTTCAGTTCATCATTTTATTTGATATTTTCCCTTGAGGCTAGGCTGATTTCCATCATTCAGTATGGCCATAAAAGTTTGGGTTTTTTTTCCTCTCAGTAATTTTTTCCTTTTATGTCTTACTTGGAAAAATTTATGGATGTAATCTACTAAATCCATTTACTAATTCTTTATCCAATATATATGTTTTGGGCCAAAATGTAATTTTTGTTAAATGTAAGTTAATGTCAAATTGTCTGCTCAATCCCAATTTGAAACAATGTCAGAATTTATTCTTTTTTGCTAATTTTAGTCATTAAAGCATGATTTATAGTGCTAGTTATATTTTTTCTCAAATAGGCTAAATAAGCTAGAATATAAAAGACTAAGATGAAATGATTAATAATTTTTAAAACTTAAATACCCAGCATGGTAGAATGTGTCCGTAGTCCTAGCTATTCAGAAGGATGAGGTGGGAGGGTTGCTTGAACCCAGAAGTTTGAGGCCAGCTTGGGCAACATAATGAGAGCCAATTTCAAAGAAGAAAGAAAGCAAGACTAAATTCTACGTAGGAAACTACTGTGTGCTAAGTACTGTGTACTGTAAATGCAAATTCAGAATCCCTATTTGAAGGAGCTCACATTCTGAAATGAAATTATTTCAAGTAAAACAGTGCCAGAGAGAATGCTGCATAGGGCCTGTAAAGCACTTGCCTAGCATGTGTGAGGCCCTGAGTATGATCTCCAGCACTGCAAAAAGCCTGGGGCATTAACATTTCATCTGACTTCTTCCCTTATCCAGCACATACAATTTATTCCCTAAAGAATAGGGAGGAAAGCCAGAAGAGGAGAATTCCATTGGGCAGAGTGGCACACATCTGTAATTCCAGCAAGTTGGGAGGCTGAGACAGGAGAATTAAAAATTCAAGGCCAAGGGCTGGAGATTTAGCTCAGTGGTTCCAGTGCCTGCCTAGCAAGTGCAAAGTCCCTGGCTCGATATCCGTAACCACAGACAACAGTGCCAGGCGTGGTGGCTTACACCTGTAATCCCAGCACTCGGGAGGCTGAGGCAGTAGGATTGCTGAGTTCCAGGCTTGCCTGGACTACGAGTTTAGGGCCAGCCTGAAATACAAAGCGAGACCCTGTCTCAAAAAAAAGAGAGAGATTTAGGGCCAGGGATGTAGATCAGTGGCCCTGCATCTGCCTAGCAAACCCAAGGTCTTGACTTTGATCCCCACTCCCAAAAAAAAAAAAAAAAAGAAGAAGAGATCTAGTGAACGTTACTGTTGGGATAACAAAGCTAAATGGGTGAAATGTGGATTTGATAGTATTTCTTTCAAATTGGCTAGAGAAGATTTCTGTGACTAACAGTCATTTTGCTGATGTTTCAGCCTGTCTTCTGGGATATGATTTTTGAAGTACAAACATTATGTTTCCATTATGATGCTTAATCTAACATAGAGGAATGGTCACCAAAAGCATTCTTGCTCTAAAAGCTGAGTTGAAATCAGTTTGTCATCACTTTCTTATAAGGAAAGGATTTGAAATTTAATCATTTGAAGGAACATGAAGAACATCTAAATTATTTTTCATTCATGTGTGCATTTATTTTTAAAGAGTAACTTTAGTAGTGAAACATGAGCTATTTATGTGGGTTTCTTGCAGTCATGCAGGTGCCAAGGCTCCTGGCCAAATCCTGCTAGGGAAACAAGAGCAAAACCTCAGACCTATGTCAGTCTGTTCTCTTTTTTGCCCCCACGGGGAGGAGGTTTTTCCTTGTTTTGTAGTAGGAAGTAAAAGAACTTTAGTATTTTGACCCTAAATCCCCTGAAGCAATCTGTGTAGCAAATGTGACTGGAGGCAAGTAGATCTGTCCCAGTACGTAGCTTTAGTGCCACCCTCAAGAAAATTCGCCATTGTAACCATTTAAAAACACAATTTTGTGACATTTAGTACATTCATGATGTTATAAACCACTATCTAGTTCCAGAAATTTTTCTCCTCCCAAAAGAAAAGCCCATGTCCATTAAGCATTCATGGCATAAATTTTTATTCCAGTGAATATTCAGGCACACCATCTTTTACTACTTAAAAGTTAAGGCCAGGCTTGGTGGCTCATGCCTATAATCCCAGCACTTGGGAGGCAGAGGCAGGAGGACTCCCATGAATTCAAGGCTAGCCTGGACTATATAGTGAGCTCAGGGCCGGCCTGAACTACAGAGCAAGACCCTGTCTCAAAAAAGAAAAGAAAAAAAGTTAAGTTTCTTAGTAATCTGTCATTTGTAAGTCAAGTACCAGACTCCAAATTTCATTGCATTATCAAGTAGTAGGTAAGGTTTCATAGCTGTTCATCAGTTTCTGCACACATGTATGGGTATACACACAGTAATTCACATGGAGAGGTTAAGACTCATTCACTTGTGTGTTACGCTAAATATTTTTGTTTTATGATTATTTTTCTCATTTTTGAGTCTGTTGTATCCTAATTATAGCACAAGGTCTCAGTACCTACCTTTCTTTAATTTAGCATCTTTAAGTCTGTTAATTGAAACATATTTAACTCAACATATTTAACTTTTGGTTGACTTGAACCTATAAATAAATGGTCACCTTCCAAAATGTTCATCTTGTGTTTCAAATAATTGATAAGTGGAACATTTTTCTGTAATGGACAATAGGCTTGTTGTTCAGTGAAGTCACTTTTTGAAAGGGGCTACTTGTTATACCTTAGATAAATCAAAACTTAAACAGTAGTTCAAAAGTC
>PVIC010050436.1:0-12800 GCA_004025085.1 Thryonomys swinderianus
AAAAAAAAAAAAAACTTAAAAAAATAGATTAGCATTTTAAAAAACAAAACAAAGCCAAGTACTCTGCATTAAAAAGATAATTTAAGAAATCTCAGAAATTGATGAGATCCCACCATTTATAGACTCCAAAGTACAAAGAGGTAAAGGTTAATTCTTTTAAAAGACTTTGCTCTGAGAAGAGAGTCCCAGGGTGCCCTGCTGGAAAAGGGTCACTTAGGAAATTGATTTCTTGGGATTCATTTCATCATACTCAGACATTCAGGTCCTGAGAGGCAGCTTCAGCCATGGTTTGGCGGTGGGGGGATTGAGGGTTCAGATACTATTTGAGCTGGCAGCAGATGTGGTATCATCTACATGGTGGGCTGGTTTTTCAGGCATGCAAAATACAAGTTATGGGATCATAGATGCTGCTACCCAGATTTCAGAAGAAGGTCTGGGAAGCAGGATGCTTCTGAGAAGGTAATAAATAAAGCTGACAGAGGAAAGATTTTTATAGGGGCTTACAGCTAAGAAGAGTTTGCCTTAAGTTTCAGAGGAGACTTTGGATTTCAACTTTTAGGCAAAACTAAATGTGTTGAAGGCTTTGGGAATTCTTAGAGAGCAACTAAATGCATTTTACATAAAGAAATGAACAAGACATGACCCTTCTAAGGGTCAGGGATGAAATGTTATGGTTAAATCTAAAATGTCCTCCAAAAGTGTTACGTTTAGAGGTGGTACTTCAGAAGGTGATTGGTTCATGAGGGACTGACTATATTCATCAGTGGCTTAGTCCTTTGAAGAGTGGGTTTATGGTTGTCTATGCTGTTTGAAAGTGGGAGCTGGTTGGCAGAGGTGAACCAGTGGGGTGTGACCTGGAAGGACTTATTCTTGTTTCTGGTCTCTCCCCCACTCCTTTCCATCCATTTCCCTCCATCATGCCATTCTGACATGTTATTTCTATGCCAGAACCAGCTAACCATGAACTGAATCCACTGAAACTTTGAGGAAAAAATAAACCTCTTCTCTTTTAAATTGTGGATGTTGGGTATTTTGTCCTATTCATGGGAAACTGACTGAGCTCTCCAGGGTTTTTTTTTTTTTTTTTTTTTTGCTTTTTGAGACAGGGTCTCGCTTTGTAGTTCAGGCTGGCCCTGAGCTCACTATGGTGCCCAGGCAAGCCGCCGCGAACTCAGCAATCCTCCTGTCTCTGCCTCCCGAGTGCTAGGATTACAGGCGTGAGCCACCACGTCCGGCATTGTGGTATGCGGTGTTGATTGTTGGTGGGCATGTCTCTACGCCCAGCATTATATGTGGTCACCGGGGATCGAACTCAGGACCTTGCTCTTGCAAGGCAGGCGCCAGAACCACTGAGCTAACCCTCTGGCCCTCCAGGTTTTTTATATCTAGTTTTAATATGGCATACCTTTTTCAGTCTTTCTCTTTTAATGTGTTTATGGATTTAAGCTTAAAGCAGTTTGTTATAAGCAGTGGACATTTAAACTTTAAGTTTTCCCTTTTCATACAAACTGGTGATATATGATTTTAATTGGAATGTTTAAATCACTTATCTTTATTGTTGCTGTTGATATGTTTTTATGTAACATTTTATTATTTATTTTCTTTTTGATTGTCCTTTATAGTTTTTTTCTTTTTTACCCCTTTCCTATTTCTTTAACCTTAATCACATACTTTCTGACTTCAATTTTTTTAATTGAATTCTTTATTGGTTCATTTTATATACAGCTCACAATCACACTCAACACTGAGGAATTTGTACCAGTATATGACACAAGTTAATTCTCACTTTTACCCATATCCCTACCCACCCCACGACCCACCACCCACTATATACATGTACTTGCTTTTTCTTTTCAAATCATATTTATTCTTTCCCCTCATTACTTTCTCCTACCACTTTCCCTTTGAATATTTCCTATTTCACAAAATCTATCATACATTCTGGAACTCATTTGCATCTATAGGTTCTCATACCAGAGAAAAGATTTGGTATTTACATATCTATGTTCTATTTATTTCACTTAGTAGCATGTTCTCAAGGTGTGCCCATTTGCACATAAATGAATGAAACTTGTCATCCTTTATGGCAAAGTAATAATCTGTTTTATTTTTTATCTATCTATCTATCTATCTATCTATCTATCTATTTATTTATTTATTTATTTATTTATTTATTTATTTTTTGAGACCGGGTCTTGCTTTGTAGTTCAGGCTGGCCCTGAGCTCACTATGTAGCCCAGGCAAGCCTCGAACTCAGCAATCCTCCTGTCTCTGCCTCCCAAGAGCTGGGATTACAGGCGTGAGCCACCACGCCCAGCACAATCTGTTTTATTTTTTAAAAACCCACATCTCGGGCCGGAGGGTTAGCTCAGTGGTTCAGGCACCTGCTTCGCAAGTGCAAGGTCCTGAGTTTGATCCCTGGTAACCACATATAATGCTGGGCGTAGAGACACGCCCACCAACAATCAACACCACATACCACAATGCTGGACGTGGTGGTTCACGCCTGTAACCCCAGCACTCGGGAGGCAGGGACAGGAGGATTGCTGAGTTCGCAGCGGCTTGCCTGGGCACCATAGTGAGCTCAGGGCCAGCCTGAACTACAACACGAAACCCTGTCTCAAAAGCAAAAAACAAAACAAAACAAAAAACCCACATCTCCTTTATCCAATCTCCAGTTACTGGGCATCTGGGTTGTTTCCAAGATTGGGGTATGGCAAACTGAACTGCTATGAACATGGGTTTACATATGTCTTTACAGTATGATTCTTTTAATTGCTTAGAGTATAGTCCTAGCAAGGGAATAGCAGGGTCAAATGGGGCCTCTAGTCCTAGTGTTCTGAGGAATCTCCACACTGATCTCCAGAATGGTTGCACAAGTCTACAATCCCACCAACAGTGGAGAAAGGTTCCTTTTTCCCTGCAGCCTCACCAGCATTGATTGCTGGTTGATTTCACAATAGCAGCCATTCTTCATGGAGTGAAATGAAATCTCAGTGTTGTTTTCATTTGTGCCTCTCCAATGACCAGTGGTGTTGAACATTTCTTCGTATGCTTCTTGGCTGCTTTTACTTCTGCCTCTGAGAAGTTTTTCTACTCCATTTTATTGCCTTTGTTGGAGTTTTAGTAATAACTCTTTATTTTGTTATTTTAGTGATTGATTCAGAGTTTATAGTTTGTATTTTTAAATTAAAATAATCTAACCTTAAGTGATATTATACTACATATATAGTTATACAAACCACATAATAGCAAACTTAATTTCTCCCTATAGACTCCAGCAGTTGTAATATATTTTATTAGTATATAAGTGCTAGATGTATTGTTGTTATTGTTTATTAATATTTGTTACTATTTCATTAGTAATGTTTTAAAGATATTCAAGTAATAAAATATCCTATAAATGTATCCATATAATCATTATTTCTGATGCCCTTCATGATTTTGTAATATAGATTTATGTTTCCAACTAACATCTCTTTTCTTCTTTCTGAAAGACTTCAATATTTCTTGCACAGATTTCCTGGTAGTGAATTCTTTCAACTTTTGTACATCTGAAAAACCCTTTATTTCATCATTTTAAGAGGTTTTTCCTGGATATAGAATTCCACATTGACTTTTAATTTTTTGCCTTTTGATATTTTATTATGATGCACTTGTCCATTTTTATTCTTTTTGTTTTATGTTGTGTATTTTCGGTTTTGTATCTTCAAGTAACTAACCCTTTTTGCCAGCAATGTCTAATCTGTTGCTAATCTTATCTGATGTACTTTTTATCTCAGACATTGTGGTTTCACTTCTAGAATTTTAAATGGACTCATACATAAGGTCTATAAACCTACTTACTTCTTGAATGTATGGAAACAACTGTGTTAATTGTTTTAATGCCTTTGTTTTCTTGTTCCAACATTTACGTCATTTCTAGGTTGATTTCACTCAATTAATGTTTCTCCTCTTTATGAGTTATATTTTCCTGCTTCTTTGAATGTCTGGTAATCTTTGACTGAATGCTAGAGAGTTTGACTTCTTAATTACTAGGTGTTTTAGTGCTATTGTTAATGTTCTTAAGACTTGCTTTGACATATGTTTTAGTCACTAGGAAACAGTTTGATCTTGTTAGGAGCTTCTTTTCTTGAGTCTTAGATGGAACCATGGCTGGCATCTAACTGTTCCCCACCACAAGTTCCTTTGGAGTGCTGTACCCAGTGTGAATCTTGAAGTCTCCCATTCTGCCTGATGGAACTAGGCATGATTCCTATCCTATTGTGCTTGCAGCCCTATTACCTCAACCTCTTTTCCCTCTCTCTATAAACCAGTGCTCTTCTGGGGTCCTTTCTCCATTCTGCTGTTGTCTCTCTGCCACTCTGAACTTAGCCACCCTGTTCTCCCTGGACTGTCCACTTAATCTTAGCAAAGAATCTCCCTGTCCCCATTCTCTGCTTCATGGTCTATGATGTCAGACCATGGGCAGTTGCAGAACTTATTTCATTTCCCATTTCTCAGAAGTCCCTGACTCACATGGCCTTATATTCAGAGTCTGTAAAACTGTAATTTCAGCACTCTCTCCTATACCACATACAGTAAAGCTGTGGCTTCAAATACATAACTGATTTACCTAAGTGATTTGATAACCCTTATCCCTGTTTCTTCACATTGTCCAGAAACCAAAGTGCTACAAAGTTTCCTGATCAGAAAAATGATGTGACAAATACCAGCTTTAGAAAATTCTAGCTGGTGATCCTGCATTGCATATCAAAAGAGAACAGAGTAAGAAAAGGGAAGACAGGGTGTTTCAGGACCATAAACTGCTGAGGTTGTAATTCACTCTGCTCTTATCAGGGTCCCCTCACTTATGCTTATGAAGAGGGCGTGGCCTACTCACTATAAACCCAGGGATTATGGTTTCTGTCTGCTCAGACTTTGGGCCCTTAACTTGGGAAGTACTCACCGTATGCGACAACCACACACTGAAGGGCACTATTTACAAAGAAAATCATAGTCCCTCTCTGCCTAGCATGTGTTCCAGCTCATGTCTCTCTCTTGGACCACGTCCATCCTTTCACAGAGAGCTTTACTGCCATGTCCACCAGGAAGCTTCTATTGACCTGCAGCTGGAGGGGGGCCCCTCTCTGTACCTTGATTTCTAGGCCTTGTCTGGTCTTAGCATTCATCGTAACCATGTAATCATCTTTTGTGAGCATGTCTGGAGCCTAATCCTGACAACGAGCTTGATGACAGTGGGACTGGATCTTGCAACACATTGTAACCTCCACACCTGGCATGTTGGTGGCTCAGAACAGGAATTAAGAAAGCTTTACTGGGTGTCTCTGTGACAGAAGGGATGGAGAAACAAACAAAGGCAACTGGCTTCTGGATATCCCTGAACATTCTTCAATTCACTCTCTGGCTCCATCCATTTCCTATGGGCAATTTATCCATCTAATTGAACAGAGACCTAGAACTTGATCCCTCATTTCAAGATGATGAAATGAGTTTTAGAATGTATGACAGTTTTTGTAAAATAGGAAATATCCAAAGCGAATTTGGTGTGGGAACATAATGAGTGGAAGGAATAAATATGATTCCGAAAGAAAATAAAAGAGCATGTATATAAGGGGTGGGGGGTTTTGGCTGGGTAGGGATGTGGGTAAAAATGAGAATTAAATTGTGTCATATACTGGTACAAATTCCCCAATGTTGCATATAATTGTGAGCTATATATAAATGTACCAATAAAGAATTCAATTAAAAAAAAAGATGATGACCTGACTTCTGCCTTGAGAAGATGAGCCTAGGAAAGAGAGTTCTTGGCCAGGAGCTCTCCTCTCTGAAGTAGCCTCCCTCTTTCCTCACTCTCTTCCACATCTGAAGGGTCAATAATGGTAGATATAAAGAACAGAGGAGTTGTTCCAATATGAAATGGTTGGAAGAGTGGAACAGTTTCTGAGACACAGCACATATTTTGTGGCCAGTCCTCCTTCCATCCTCGGGCCCCTGACCACAGATAAAAGGGAGAAACCTGCACCCTACAGGAATCTCATTGTCTGCCGAGGAGCATAGGGATGTTCAGGAAGTGATGGCACCAGGACCTTCCACTTTCACATTCCTGGCTTGTGGGCCGTGGACCGGGGCATGGGCCAGTGCATGGGGGAGCACCGTGGTACCACAAGAGGGGGCTCTGCTTGTGGAGAGGAGCTGACACTAATTGCAATGGCCTGTGAATTTACATTTGCTCCAAGAATTGTTTCTCTTTTAAATAAAGAACTTCACATACATCTACTCATTTTTTCCAACCAAGGTAGTTGAATGCTATTCAGGTTTTTAAAATCATAAATTCATGTAAAAATACAACTTTATACATGATTTTTATTGATTGTATAATCTTATCAAACCATATTACCAATAGCTCAATTGCTATCATGATTTTCACTTTGCTGATTTTTTTCCACATTATTGAGGATTGACTCCAAGGCCCTTTTAATTTTTTTTTTCTATTTTGAGGGAAGATTTCACTAAATCACTAAGTTCCCAGCCTGTGACATGTGACGGTCCTGCCTCAGCTTGTTGATACGATTGATAGTCTTGATGGAGGTTTAATTGACTTAGAAAGTTTTCAAGCTTCCGGGCTCCAGATCCAAGCAAGATAGTGCCCTGAAATTCACAGTCCAGTTTTCTTTACTCAGGTCTGTGACAGGAGTGCTGGAACTGAGGGAACTTAGCCAGCCACAGGTTTGCCCTTCAGGGTAAAGGCAGAGTGCATTCCAAGGACACAGGCTGGGTAAGAAGAGAAGGACTGCCATGCTGGGACCCAGCTCCCACCCTGGGCCATTCAGCTGCATCCCGACCCTGCCTACTCATGAAAACCTACTCAGGAAAACCACAGGTTGGAGTCCTTTCTGTCTCCTGGTGGTTCAGGTGCCTTGGCTGCAGGCCTAGGCCCCTAACCTGCTGCACTCTGCCAGGTGGGTGAACACCTGCCCGCTGTCACTTGATGCTCTGACTCTTGCTGCTGGAATTCCTGACCTCTATGTCCTGGGGCTGAATGGCCAGAATGGACCCCAGGTCCTGAGTCACTAGTCACAGGCAGTTCCTGGATAGCATGGAGCCCTGTGCTTTCTCCTTTGCAGGTGTGGACCCCCTCAAACATTAGAATGTGGGGAAGGAATTTGGGGTCTGGTAGAGTCCTCACAGTGCGGAGGTAGGTGTATTCCTTAGACTTTCTAAACTTCAGTTTTCCATCTATAAAATGAGAACATTAATGTATCTACTTTAATAAGTTTTGGAAAAGATTGAAGAAAAGCATGCCAGCCTGCTATGGTGGCTCAGGCATGTAATCCCAACACTCTGGGAAACTGAGGCAGGACAATCAAAAGTTTAGTCCAAGCCTGAGCAACTTGGCAAGAATCTGTTTCCAAAAAACAAACCAATAAAACAATAGGTTGAAGATGTAGCTAAGTGCAAAGGCCCTGGGTTCAGTTTTCAAGAAAGAAAAGAGAAAAGAGAGACAAACAGAATGTCAAAGGTCCTGGCTCTGGCCCCAAATCTCCATATGGATGTGTTCTCCCTGGGCTTCCTTGAAAAGCCACACCACGCATGTCTTAGTGGGGAGAGACACCAGTGGAGAATGATAAGATAGGGTTGACCCACACCAGGAAGGACAACTTGCCTGTGAGTGTGTACACACACACACACATCCATGCACAAAACACACAGGCCTGCAGGAGGTAGGCTAAAAGGCTCAGGATGTAGCTCTCAGGAGCTACATAAACCATTCAGCATTCAAACATTAACCTTGAGCTAAGTATGACCCTTTCAGGATTTGCTCTCCCAGTGAAATGATGCCTCAAAACTGAAATGAGCTGGGTATGGTGGCTCATGCCTATCATCCCAGCACTTGGGAGGCAGAGAAGGAGGATTGCTGAGTTCGAGGCTTGCCTGGGCTACATAGTGAGCTCAGGGCCAGCCTGAACTACAAAAGCAAGACCCTGTCTCAAAAAAAAAAAAAAAAAACTGAAATGAATGGGGATTACAGGAGACAGAACCTGTCTTTTTTCCACATCCCACAAGAGGCCATGGAATCCATGCTTGTCCCAATTCCTTAGTTGGAGCCAGTCTATATCCTACACTTGAGTCTGAGTTTTGTTGAGATAGAAAATTTGGACCCTTTGTAATAACCGTATCTCCCATGTACCACCCCAGAGTATGCATTCAGTAAATATTATCAAAAAAAATTTTTTTGCCACGGGGCTGGGGACTTAGCTCAGTGATTCCAGCGCCAGCCTAGCAAGTGCAAGGTCCTGAGTTTGATCCCTGGTACCACCTACAACCATATCAGGCATGGTGGCTCACGCCTGTAAACCAAGCACTCAGGAGGCAGAGGCACGAGGATTGTTGTGAGCTCAAGGCCTGTCTGGGCTACATAATGAGCTCAGGGCCAGCCTGAACTGCAAAGCGAGATCCTATCTCAAAAAAAAAAAAAAAAAGAAAATCATTTTTTCTTTCCTTTGGTACTGAGGACTGAATCCAGGGATTTTGCACTGAGCTACATTCTAGCCTCATTTTATTTATTTATTTATTTATTTATTTATTTATTTATTTATTTAGAGACAGGGTCTCACTTTGTAGTTCAGGCTGGCTCTGAGCTCACTATGTAGCCTAGGCAAGCTTCGAACTCAGCAATCCTCTTGCCTCTGCCTCCCGAGTGCTGGGATTACAGGAGTGAGTCACCACGCCCGGCACTGTGGTATGTGGTATTGACTGTTGGTGGGCGTGAGTCACCACGCCCAGCATTGTATGTAGATCGAACTCAGGGCCTTGCATTTGCGAGGCAGGCGCTGGAACCACTGAGCTAACCCGCCGGCCCCCTCATTTTATTTTTTTGCTTGAAAGAGTCTTGGTAAGTGGTCAACTTGCCCAGGCTGGACTCAAACTTGCCATCCTCCTGTCTCAGCCTCCTAGAGTACTGGGATTGCAGGTGTGGGCCATCACACCTTCCTTCAAAGACAAATTATAATGAAAATGAAAAAGATAGAATGAAAACAATAAGATGTAAAAACAAACGCACAATGATGGAGGAGCAGCACTGAGCCTCTATCCTCCCCACCACCACACGCCCTCCTCTGGAACAGGGATCACCCTTTGGAACAGGAGCCAGACGTACCCTGCCCCCAGCCCTGGCTCCCAGGAAGCTGGCACCGGCACTGGTGCTGGCCGTGGCGCCTCGGTCCCCTGAGCGGCAGGTGGGCTGAGCTGAGCCCTTTGTTCCCAGGACCAGGCGGGTGGAGCTGATACAGCTACTGCTGCCAGGTTGGGCTTGCTAGGGCAGGGCATGAGGCCGGCACAGGGTGTGTGTCAGGAGAGATCCGGGGCGCTCCCGGGGCTCCTGGAGCTGTGCTGAGCTCCCGTCCTCAAGAATGAGGCTGTGCTGGCCACAGAGGCAGAGACTCCGGAGAAGACAGGGGACTGGTAGGAGGAAGCCTGGTTGGCTCCATCAAAACCCCGGAAATGAGCCAAGGTCATCAAAGCAGCCAGCGCTTGTTGGAGGCCATGGATTGGGGAGAGTATACATGCGTGCCAGTCCTAGATCCTGAAGTGGGTGTCTTCTGCTTGCTCAGCTTCTGCGTTTTTAGTTATCAAAACCTCAGACTTCGTTCCCTCACTCTGGGACCCTGGGACCGGGCTCTGCAACACACTGGGCTCAATACCAGGCTCCGCCAATGGGGGTCGCTAGAGGGAGGCTCAGGGTTGGACAAAAAATGGGAATTGGTCTGCTTTTGTCTCTGCTATCTCTTTTTTTTAATTGAATTCTTTATTGGTACAATTTATATACATCTCAAAATCATGTACAACATTGGGGAATTTGTACCAGTGTATGACACAAGTTAATTCTCATTTTTACCCAAATACCTACCTACCCACACCTCTGCACCCCCTTTATACATGATCTTTTATTTTCTTTCTGTATCATATTTATTCCTTCCCCTCATTACATTCCCACACCAAATTTCCTATGGAAATTTCCCACTCTATAAAAGCTGTCATACTTTCTAGAGCTCATTTGCATCTACAGGTGTTCATGTCAAAGAGAAGATCTGGAATTTGCCTATCTGTGATCTATTGATTTCACTTATTAGTAATCCTCCAGGTGTCTCCATTTGCACCTAAATGGATTGATCTTGTCATTCTTTATGGCAGAGTAATACTCCATTTTATAAAAAAAACCACATCTTCTTTATCCACTCTCCAGTTGATGGGCATTTGGGTTGTTTCCAAGATTGAGCTATCACAAACTGAGCTGCTATGAACAAGGGTGTACATCTGTCCTTCCAATGTGATTTTTAAAATTCTTTTGGGCATATTCCTAGCAGGGGGATAGCAGGGTCAAATGGGACCCCTAGTCCTAGTTTTCTGAGAAATCTCCACACGGATCTCCACAATGGTTGCACAAGTCTGCAATCCCACCAACAGTGGAGAAGGGTTCCTTTCTCTTTTCTGCTCCCAGGAATGTAGCCAGGCCACACTTCTTAACCCCGGAAGCAGCAGGTCCTTCTATGGCACGGAGCCTCTGGTCCAAACTGTTAAGTGAAAAAATTCTAATCTCTTCCCTTATTTCCCTACCCTTGGGATGGTGTCCATTTCTAGGAGCTATTACCTCCACTGTCGCTGAATTTCTTTGTCTTTTCAATTACTTGACTGATGATTTTATATCTAGTTAACATTTTTATATTAATTTCTCTTTGTAAAAGTGAAAGGTTTTTAGTTGTTACCTCTTGATGAATCCTGGCTGATCCTTTAGGGTAATGGAATATGCTCTGTATTGTTTTCTGAGGATGAAACTTCATGGTTTTTGTATTGGTGCCTGGCTGTAAGAACCTTTCTGCTCATACTAACCCTTTTCCTTCCCTCAGGATCACCTTTACAGTCACAGAGTCCCAATTTCTTAAAAACCCAAAATTGATCTTACTGATGTATGAGAGCACAGGTTTGGGGGAATTCGAGCTGTACTTGAATTCCAGCCCTGCTGCTTGCTAGCCACAGAGCGGGGTAACTTGCTTCACATTCAGCTGTGAAGAGAATAACAATGCTAACCTCCAGGGCTGCTGCAAAGATGAGGGCGGATGGTGCATCTGCAGCATCTGGCATGGAACAGCACTCAGAAAGTTATAGCTGCTAATCCTTTTATTTGCTTTTGTTTCCATGGACACACTGATCAAACCATAGCAATTAATTCATGGTGTATTTAATTGTAAAGCCTGACTTAGTTTTCTATCATTTACAACCAACCCTAACCCTCAACAACCCTAATAGCGTCCTGGGTGCCTCTCTGGGGCTTACAGAGTAATAATGTTTGGGGCGAGGAAACCCCAGCAATGTTATAGGTGGTGCAGCCTGAGCCCTGCGCTGGTGACCCTCAGAATGTGCATACAGCTGGAAGAAAAGTTAAGCCCAACAGCCAAACGAGTGACCATCCCAGGGAGAGACAGTTCATTTGCTTTTCTCATGATCAAGTGTCTGAAGGTGATGGTCCTGCTGCCCCTGCGCTTTTCCCGTCCCAGATAAACGTCCACGGTGATCCCTTCCTCGGGCAGCATGTTTCCAACTGCCTCTCCTCGCTGAGTGCGCTTCACAGAAGCAGCACCACATGCAGAACGCAATGCTGCACTGCACCCAGGGTGACCAGGGAAAGGAGGGAGGACTGTCTCCTCCTACACTAAATGCTCTGTTCTCTCTAAAACAGCCTGAAATTACATCTACGACCACATATTTAGCACTGTGAGCCACTCCTTTTGAGTTTACAGTCAATTAAACCTCTATATTAGTCCAGCCAAATTATGCAGAAAGAAAAGGTAGGGCCGGTGATTTAGCTCAGTGGTTCTGGCGCCTGTCTTGCAAGTGCAAGGTCCTGAATTCAATCCCCGGTAACCACATACAATGTTGGGCATGGAGACTCACGCCCACCAGCAATCAATATCACATACCACTGTGCCGGGTGTGGTGGCTCACGCCTGTAATCCCAGCACTTGGGAGGCAGAGACAGGAGAATTGCTGAGTTCGAGGCTTGCCTGGCTACATAGTGAGCTCAGTGCCAGCCTGAACTACAAAGCGAGACCCTGTCTCCAAAAAAAAAGAAGAAGAAGAAGAAAAGGTAAGTGAGCATTGGGTTTCTAGAAAAATGACGAGTTTTTCATCTTTCCAAATTCCCCCCAAATAAACACAGCATCTGAGATAGCAAAGTTAAAGACAACAGACAGCACCTGACACAATTAGGCACTAAGGTTTCCCTAAGAATCTCCCAGAGTGAGGGCATAGAAACAAAACCCCATGACACCCTCATCTGTAGAGGGAGAAACATAGGGAGGCCATGGGCTTAGCAGGCTTTGGGGACAGATTGACCCCAAGTCACCAGCATGAACCTACTGGAAAGCTCGGTTCAGTCTGGGTCAGTCTGAGAAGAATGAGCAAAACTGGGAAGGTTCTGAAGCTGTCACTCTGTGGGTGAATGCAGTAGCGCCCTGACCTGAGGGGTTTGCCGGTCCTGGGATCCTGTTGGCTTTGTCAGAAATCAAAGCTCTGGGCCAGGGATTTAGCTAAGTGGTTCTGGTGTCTGCTTGGCAAGCTCAAGGTCCTAAATTCAATCCCTGGTACCACATACTACTATCCTGGGCATGGTGGCTCATACCTTTAATCTCAGCTCTTGGGAAGCAGAGACAAGAAGATTGCAGTGAGTTTGAGGCTTGCCTGGGCTACATAGTGAGCTCAGGGCCAACCTGAACTACAAAGCAAGACCCTGTCTCATAAAA
>PVIC010050437.1:0-12811 GCA_004025085.1 Thryonomys swinderianus
AGGATGGGGTGGAGTGGCAGATATCATGTGAGGTGCTGGTGACGTGGACATGAGCTATTTCAGGGCAGGCCCTTTTTTGGCCATGGGTATTTCAAGCACACACATTCTGTCCTCTTCCCTGAGGAGTCAGGACCAGTACAAAACTGGGCCTGTTTCTGGTTGCCACAGAGACGGGCCCCACCCTGAGGTTCCCAGTCTAGCCCTCTGGGCTCCATCAAGTTCAATTTCCCCAGACCCAGCTGTGAGGTCTGTTCTGAGTGATTCCTGCTGCTGGAATGTTTATACAAACCTCTGCTGTCCATCTCCACATCTATGCCTCCCAAAGTCCAGAGGACTGGGAGAGTGGGATTACCTCTGATGGGGGCCCAGCCCCGTACTGAGGAGCCGGGGTGGGGGGACTCTTCTCCTAGAGTGAGCTCTGGGGAGACCAGGGGAGACTGAAGCACAGAGAATCTTTGAACCTCTTGCTCAAAGGCATAGTTAGAAAATGGCTTGGATAGAATTTTTAGCCAAGATCTCCTCATTTCACTATTTTTTTCCCCAGTGCTGGAAATCAAACCTAGAATCCCCTGTGTATTCAGCACATATGACAGGTACGTTCTCTACCTCTGAGCTACACCTGTACCCTGATTTTCTGATTCCAGAATTCACATGTAAAACCGTTCTCCAAGCCAGGCTGGTGGCCCATGCCTTGTAATTCTAGCACTTGGGAGGCTGAGGCAGGAGGATCACCTCAAATTCAAGGCCACCCCAGGCTACAAAGTGAGGTCAGGCTGGCACAGGCAAGGATCAAACTCAGCAATCCTCTTGCCTCTGCCTCCCAAGTGCTAGGATTACAGGTGTGAGCTACATGCCTGGTACTGTGGTGTGTGCTACTGATTGCTGCTGGGCATGAGTCAGCACTCCCGATATTGTTGTATGTGGTTACAGGGGATTGAACTCAGGACCTTATGCTTGCTAAGGAGGTGCTGGAACAACTGAGCTAAACTCCAGCCCCGAAGAACCATTTTTATATTAAAGTGAATCAGAGATGTTATAAAAAAAATTCAAAATTTTTAATGTTATTTAAAGGAAACAAAATGTCTGACTCTGGCTCTGTATTCTGGCTGGCTCTGTATTTTGCTGAGGTCGTTGGTGTGAACCCCTCTGTTGCCCCTTCTCTAAGAGCACTCAGTGAGGACAATGAGCTTCTGACAGGCCTGGTGAGGCCTGTACCACTGAGCATACCGCCAGCCCTGTGGTTCTCATGCATCTTGGAGATGTGACTGTGCAGAAAGGGAGCAGCCTTGTTGTCCAGACTGAATGCTGGCATCAGATGGAAGCGTATGTGCTGGGTGTGGGGCTGAATGGGACACTGGCAGTGCAGCTAGACACTGTTTCCTTCCCTAGGGCAACAAACAAACTTCAGTCCAGTTGAGAGAGCTGCAAACCTCGGCCACGCCCAGCTCTCCCCATCTTCCTGGACAGGCCCTCGGCTCAGCCACAGTCTGGGCCCAGCCTCACCCTCTCTGGCAGGAAGGAGAAGGTGAGTGTCCCTTGGGACTTGGGAGGGGACGGGGAAGGCCCAGGAGAGGACAATGGGCCTCTTGCCTCCTGGAGCTTGGGGAGGGACTGGGGGCGGTGAAGGTTTAGCAGGACTTTAGTCTGCTGTTGCACAAGGGAACAACGCTGAAGCCATTCCTCAGTTGTTTGGAGTTCTGGAGTTTATTTTCCCACAGACACAAAGCTCAGTTGGAGGTTGGCTCCGCGCCTGGCCCAAAGGAACTGTATTCAGTTCACAGCACCACAGCCTCAAACCTTCCCTGTGTCGCTGTCTGGGACTAGTAGGGACTCTGGTCTGCAGACCCCGGGGAGCTCTGCCAAGGCCAGGATCATGGGAACTGAAGCTGGCTGGGCACAGACAGTGCTTCCACAGCCCGTGAGGCTGGGCAGCAGGGCTGTACATGCCCATGGGCCTTCAGACATTTCCAAGCACCGGAAACACCGACACTGTGGTGTCCTAGACTGGGTGGATTCGGCAGCTCCTTGCCACCTCTTGGCCTGGTGTCTCCATGTATTTCATGACAACCCAACTAGGTCTCTGGTCCTTTTTCTTTTCTTTTTTCTTTTTTGAGACAGGGTCTCGCTTTGTAGTTCAGGCTGGCTCTGAGCTCACTATGTAGCCTAGGCAAGCTTCGAACTCAGCAATCCTCCTGTCTCTGCCTCCCGAGTGCTGGGATTACAGGCATGAGCCACCATGCCCAGCACTGTGGTATGCGGTATTGATTGTTGGTGGGCGTGAATCTCCACGCCCAACATTGTATGTGGTTACCGGGGATTGAACTCAGGCCCTTGCGCTTGTGAGGCAGGCACTGGAACCATTGAGCTAATCCTCGGGCCTGCTTTTTTCTTTTTTAATAGTTTTTCTTTTTCAAGCAATCTTGAAAAACACAGATAATGTCTTCTCTGACAGAAAAAGTGTTTTCTCTGATAGAAAAAGTGTTGGAGGAATCAGGTGTGGTGGCACACACACCTATAATTTCAACACCAGGGAGACTGAGGCAGGAGGATTGCTGAGAATTCAAGGGCAGCCTAGACTACATAGAGACACTCTGTCTCAAAAAAAAAAAAGACTCTGCCTTCTCAGGTCCCATGTTATGCCAGAGTCATGCAGCTGAAGTCACCCTGTAAGTGGTGTACTGAGTGGCTTTGACCATGAATGTGATCAATTGAACTAAATTCTACTGAGGAAGCTCCTGGCCTGTGCAGGCCCTCAACTGTCAAGTTCACGTGTGCAGAGATGTCAGAGCTCCCTCTGGGTCAGGGGCAGCAGTTCCAAAAAGGCAGCATGTAGGGGATGCTGAGGTCGAGGGTGCCCAGAACAGGTAGTGTAGGGCTGGGCTGGGAGGTGGGGCCTGGCAGGTGGTGGGGAGAGGGCTAGGAAGCCTCCATAGGCTTCCACTGGTCAGCGGAGCAGCCTCCCACTCATCCCCTTAAAGACTGAGCTGGATTTGAGGACCTGTGGTTGCGATGGGAACCAAGTTGCAAACACAAAACCCAAGAGCAGGGAGGCCCCACCCGGAAAAACAACATCCTGGCTGCTGGGGCCCAGGCCTGCTCTGCCGGAGGGGCTATTTTTAGCTGTGACGCAGCCAGGGCAGGACTTGTATGGCCTTGCTGTCTGGCTGCATAACTCACCCATTGTCCCCTCTGACCTTGCCTGGCAGCTGGGAATCCTTTTCGTCTGCCTCTGCCCTCCGGATCCGCTCTGGGGGAACCTGGGCCAGGGAGAACCCCAGGGAGGACCTGGTGTGGAAACACAGGAGCCCCCAGGCTCAGGGTGACACCTGCTGGGCAGGAGGGTCTGGGGCAGCAGAGGCCATGAGCTCTCTTGAAAGATAGCCAGAGGCCCTGCTGCAGCACAGGGTCCCAGGTCCCCAGCCTGGAGAACCAGGGCTGTGTTGCAGGCATATGGCTGACGTCAGGCTGCGTGGGACACTGGCCTTTTACTGTACATGTTCTGGGCTCCAGCTACACCCTGGGGTGGTCTTAGCCACATCCCTCCTGGGTTGAGAGGGTCACTATGAAGGAAGTCCAGGCCTCCAGCTCTGCCTACACCCAGGCAACTGAATATGCTCATGGAGTATGATGTCCCTGTTTAATTCTGGGCACAATTAGTAAAAGCAGCCCTAGAACTGGCTGTGGCATCAAGATGAAAACAGCAACAGGAGCCTGGCCATTCAAAGCAAATACTGGGGCAGCCAGGACAACTGTGGGGCCCTGTGGCTGGATGATGGGAGAGAAGCTACCTCTGGCTGCCTTGCCCAGAACCAGGGAGAGAGGGTCTCCTGAGCAGTAGGTACCCTGTTCCAGTCCCCTCCTTCTGGGCCAGGGGCTTTGCCTACCTGCCAGCTCTCAAAAACTGCTTGTAGTCCCAGCACTCCAGGCAGCTGCGGATCCTAAATTCAAACCTAGTCTTAGTAACTTAGCAAGACTCTGCCCCTAAATAAGAAAATGAAAGGGCTGAGAATGTAGATCAGTGCAAAGGCCTTGGACTCAGGAAAAATCAGAGAGAGAGAGAAAAAAAAAAAGAAAGTGGAAAAGTGCTAGGAATTCTTGGTGGGCAGGGAGAGAGGTGAAAAGAGAGTCATTCATGCAACACACATTTATTGAGCACCTACTACGTGCCAGTCATTGTTTTAGAAACCCAGAAAAGGAGAGGTTGGACCTGTCCCAGCTGAAGTTCTCTCTCCACAAAACAAGGCTTGGTGGGGGGTGGCACCTCCCTGAGAGAGAGGCCAAAGGCCAAGTTATGGCAGGTGGAAGCCTCTAGAAGTGAGAAGGCTGGGGATGTTGGGACCCAGCAAGTTGGAGCCCAGGTACAAGTCCCCCCAGGCCAGGGTGGCTGCAGAAGGTGGCTGATCCATATCATCTCCTCTTCAGCACGGTTATGCAGGACTTCTTGAGAGGCCCGATCTGCAGATGGGCATCGACACTCTCCAGGAAGAAGGCAGGCTTGAGCCGGTGGGTGAAGAGCGCCGCAAAGTAGCTGTCCAGGCGGCTCTGGAAGGGGTCAGTTGGGGAGGCCAAGGCACCACTCCGGCGTAGCCGGGACGCCTTCAACCTCCGCAGGAGGCTCATCTTGCCGTCGCGCACAGCATAGAAGGCCAGGGCACGGTCAGCGTACTCCAGGCAGATCCCAACCGTGGGCGAGAAGTCGTGGGACAGGGGCGCCTCCAGCCCATGGAACCAGACAGAGAAGTTGCGTCCATTCCACTGCAGGCAGCAGGAGTGTGGGTTGCGGCCCAACCGGCCCCGGTCGTAGGGCTCTTGTGGGGAGAAGCCTTCGGCCATGACCCCCACGCTGACCCAGCCCTCGATGATCTCCACCTCCCAATAATAGGTGCCTCGGTCTAAGGCACCTTCGCCCAGCACCTGCTCACAATTGGTGAAGCGGGTGGCTGACTCAGGGTAGTTGATGGGACACAGCACCCGTTTGACACCTTTGGTTCCAAACAGCTGCAAGAATTTGTCTGCCGTGTCACTGTCCAAGTCCACGATGTAGGCAACTGACCACACAGAGGGGCGAGAGAAGGTTCAGAGCCAGGCTCGGACAGGACCATACAGGGCTTACCTCCCCCAGACATGGCCTCATCCCCCTTTGCAACAGCACCCCTCAGCACTACTGAAGACCACCCCTGCAATGACCCTGCCAGCCCAGGAGCTAGTGAGGGGAGTGTAAACCCTCTGGTGCCTTCAACCAGCTTTAGGAGGCCCCATGGGAGCTGGAGGGCTCCTTATCCACTTACACTTGAGAAAATAGTCCCTGGGGGCATCAGTCCCTAGGAGGTTGACACTATCCAGGTCCTGGGACTCGGCATCAGCTGCAGAAGGGAGACAGTGGGAGAATATCTCCTAGGTGGCCCATGGCCAGGCAAGGTGCCCACACCAAGCCTGTGACTGCAGTTTTCACCTACCCTTTTTCTTCCTAAGCCCAGAGTCACCTGGGGACAGGGACACACCCAAATATGGCACCCTTGTCCCCATGCATGCTGGTGTCTGAGCTCTGCTTTTCCTTGGTCACTCCCTGGACCTCAGCTCCCTGCCAGTTGGAGAATGGGCTAGGAAGAGCCACTTTTGCCCTCATGGCAGTGGCTAAAGAGCAGCCTGTTCATCACAGGGTGGTGCTTGGCATACAGTTTCCCTCTGTCCCTGAGGCCTGTGTGGGGAGCCTGGGGGAGGATGAATCATTTGGGGTACCTTCTGAGTCCAGCTTCTGCAGTCCGTCCTCGTCACCGCCCTGCCCCCGCAGCTGCTCCCACTGACTGGCACAGGCAGAGGTCAGCACATCTCTCACTGCCCGGACAGCTTGCGAGGACTTGGTGAAGCTGAGCTCCCTAGGAGGACTGGGCCCAGGGCTGCACCCCTCCTCCAGGGCCAGCCGTAATGCCAGCAGCTCCTGCACCAGACAAGTACTGTTAAAGCTCTCCTGGCCACAGCTCCTCCTGGTTAGAAGGGACAGAGCCACCAAAATGCAAGACAACCACAGAAGGCTGACCAGCCACTGTCACCCCTTCTGTTCCTCCTCTCAGGCGCTGCCCTCACCTGCAGGAAGCTGACTGAGTCAGCTTCAGGGACCTGACTGAGGTTGTGGCGGGCCCTGCTCAGGCGGCTGCGCTGTTCCTCTTGTCGCCGCAGGTCTCCCTGGGATCGACCCAGCATAGTGATCTCTCCCTCCTCAATGAAGCCCAGCACCTCCTTCTGGAATCTCTGCAGGGCAGACGCAGCTTCTGAAAACAGCTGGCTCACCCGCTCTTTCTCTGCCACTGCTGCGCTCTGTACCAGATATAATGGAGGCAGCAATGAGTGGCAAAGAACAAGCTTGGCCTTTGGCCCCACTCTTCCTGCCATGTCTTCTTTGGGGGACAGGGGCCAGCCCAAGCCTTCCCTGGATCTGTGCCAGGTTAAGGGGCTGCAGGTACACAGTGGGTACCACACTCCACTGAGCTCATGCTGCCAGAGCCTCCGGAGATGCCCCAGGGCCAGGAAGGGGGTGTCTGACCTTGATGAGGGCCACAGTGCGCCGAGACTGTGCGATGCTGGCACCCAGCTCGTCCATGCGGTCCTCCACAGTGCTCAGGACTTTAGGCTGCTCAGCCTGCAGGCAACATCCTCCCTGAGCTCGGGGAGCTGGTGGGGTCTCCAGCCCTGTACCGAGGTCCTGGGGCTTCCCTGGGGGAGTTGGGGGGACCAAGGAGTGGCATCTGTGCAGAGGTGGGTGTGGTCCTGATGTACCATGCCAGCCCAGAGTTGCCTGGAGCCCAGGCTGCCCAATTCCGGGATGAACCCCCGGAGAGGGCGGCTAACCTGAGTGCCCCACCGGTACGGGCCATCCATAGGTCTCAGTTTTGCTCAAGTTTGTTTGAGAAATTCCTCCAGTGTGGTAGAAAAGAGTGAGAGGTTATGGAGGTAATAAAGGACAGGAGGGCTTTAAGCTCTCCCAGGGATCACTGTCCCCAAAATGTTTATGTACCCAATCCAGGCTTCAAAGGAAGGGGATTCCGGGCAAATCCCCTGGGTCTTATGAGTCACTGCTCCAGGCAGGAGAGTTGGAAAATCCCAAGGCCTGAGGCGCCAGCACCAGGCTGGAGGCCAAAGGAAACTGGGGGCGGGAGGTAGCGGTCTGCGCACATGCTCCCACCACAGCCCTAAAGGGCAGGCCAGAGAGACTGTGCCCAGCCTCCTCTGTCACACTGCTGTCGCCCACCAGGCCCATCAAAGCCACTGCTTCGGCTGAGGATAAATCTGGGCTGAGTCCATCCATCAGCCTGGCTGCCAGATCCAGCAGCTTCTAGCCTGCACTGGGCTTCCGCCTGCTTTGCACTCCCAAGGACACTGGTGTCCCCTGCCCACCCTTCCTCTCCTGTAGCGTTGTGACTACTCTCCTTCCCTCTCCATCTCCACAAGAGCGGATGACACTGTTAAAGCTGGAGGGACTGTAAAGATCCTCAGAAGAGGAAATTAAGACCCGACAGAAGAAGAATGTGCCTCCCCCGCCGCCCGGGAAGCGCCTTACCTCCTGGAGCGCGCGCTCCTGCTCCAGCGACACGAGCTCGTGGCCGCGGTGGTCCTGGGCGGCGCAGGTCTCGCACAAGCACACGCGCTCGGCGCGGCAGTAGCGCTCCAGGGGACGCAGGTGGCGCGGACACAGGCTCTCCTCCAGCCGGCGCAGCGGCGGCACCAGACGGTGCCCTCGCAGGGCCGGGCTGCGCTCGTGCGGGCCCAGGTGCGCGGGGCAGAAGGAAGCGAGGCAGGTGAGGCAGGAGAGGGCTGCGGGCAGGGCCGCACCCTCGGGGCACGCGTCGCAGCGTACAGGCTCTTCTGCCGAGGGCCACGGCTGGGGTGCGCAGGGGGCCGACGGCTCTGGAGCGCTGGGCGGCGCGCTGGGCGCCTTGGGCTCCTGCTTCGGGCCCCCGGCCGGGGTGGGCATGGGTCCGGGTCCGGAGCCCTGGCGGAGCTGCAGCAACTCCGACAGCGTGTGGTTCTTGCGGAGCTGCAGGCCGTCGGGAAAGGGCTCCTGACACAGGGGGCAGCGGGCCGCCGCCCCAGAGCCGCCCGCGCCGCCCGCGCTACGGTGCGGCCACAGCGCGCCCAGGCAGGCGAGGCAGAAGTTGTGGCCGCAGGGCAGCGTCACCGGCTCTCGGAGCGGCTCCAGGCAGATGGGGCAGCTGAAGGGTCCACTGCCGTCCATGGCTCCACCGCCCAGGCGCCGCCTGTTCTGTTCGCGCCTGGGAGGGACTGGACCGTTCGCGCCTGGGCGCCACCCCCTGGGACGGAGGCCAAGGGTCTGGCCCCCTCCGCCCGGCTCGGTCCGCCCTCAAGCAGCAGTCCCCCCCTGCAGCAGCCCTGCGCGACCCCGGGGGGGCGCTCCAGTTCACTGGGCGGGTGAGGGCAGGCACGCGAGGGGGTGCCTGGGGTGGTTGGAGGCCGCCCTCTGTCCCCCAGCCCTAGCTGGGCCACTGGGGAACGGCGGTGGAGCCGACTGTGTCACTCACTTACGGCGGCACCTTGCGCTCCAGACCCTTCCCTGGCACCACGAGCAGCATTCCTGAGCTGCTGACTGCAGAGGAAATAATTACTGATGTGCGTATGTTTTGACCCTTAGCGACTCTGTTTACCCCTGGTGGGGAACTTCAGCTTTTCTAGACCTGAAATGGGAAGTCATGTCACCCTCCAAGTCCCTTGTCTGAGAAATTCCGTTGCGGTCCATGAACACTAGTGCGCACCAGTGATGCACCCAGACAAATATTGGGGGCTCCCCTAGAAGCAGCACTGGTTAAGACTTGTCCAGGAGTGCACACACAAAATGGTATGTCTTACTGTAAGTTAAATCTCAGTAATGTTAAATTATTAGGGTCGGAGCCTGTTGTCGCAGCAACTTGGGAAACTGAGGTAGAAGGATCAAAAGTTTGAGGCCAGCCTCAACAATTAAAGGAGACCTTGTCTCAAAGTGAAAAGGGTTGGCTCAGATGCATGCTTGTAATCTCAACAGTCTGGGAGGCAGAGGCAAGAGGATTTCTGAGCAGTCTAGCCTGGGCTAGTAGTAAGTTTAGGGCCAGCCGGAACTACAAAGTGAGACCCTGCCTCAAAAATTTAAAAATGCTGCAGGGCGTGGTGGCTCACGCCTGTAATCCCAGCACTTGGGAGGCAGAGACAGGAGGATTGCTGAGTTCGAGGCTTGCCTGGACTACATAGTGAGTTGAGAGCCAGCCTGAACTACGAAAGCGAGACCATGTCTCAAAAAAAAAAAAAAAAAAACCTTAAAAAGGCTGAGGGTGTACATCAGGGTTCCTTATCTATGGGTTCAACCCCCATAACTATAAGAGGGGGCAGAGAATTAATTTAATAATGGGTTATAACTGTGAGTACATGTTAGTAGTAGTAAGTAACTAGAATAATGGGGAAATGGGGGTAGAATAGACACATGGTAGGTTCTCTAAGGTGGAGCATAATTTCCTCTCCTCATGTAGGGGTGCACGCCATGGCTTTCTTTGGAAGGAAGTACAGGAACTGTTTAACAACAGAGGAGCTCAATGCCACGTAAAGGTCAAGGTCGGCCTCAGCAGTGATAAAACTCAGCAGGGTGTGGACTCTCAGTGCGAGGTGGTCTCCTACCTAGAACACATAACTGCTGTGAAAACCACCTTTTAAGTCCTGAGGACCAGTCTAAAATACCTGATGAACATTCCCTCGAAGGTTTTTTTTTTTTTTTTGTATTGGGGATTTAAACCTAGGGCCTTCATAATGAGGTGTATCTCAGACATTTAAATTTTTTTTTTTTGAGACAGGGTTTTGCTATGTAGTCCAGGTAACTTGAATTTACAGTGATGGTCCTACTTCAGCCTGCCAGGTGCTAGGATTATAGGCATGTGCCAAGATACCCAGCAAAAGTTTTCTTATTTTGGGCCAGTGCCAGGTGTGGTGGCTCACGCCTGTCATCCCAGCACTTGGGAGGCAGAGGCAGGAGGATTGCTGAGTTTGAGGCTTGCCTGGGCTACACAGTGAACTTAGGGCCAGCCTGAACTACAAATAAAAAAAAAAAAGTTTTCTTATTTTGAGATAGGATCTCACTAAATCTCCAGTTTGCCCAGACTAGGCTCAGTCTCCCTGAATGCTGGGGTTACAGGCCTGTGCCACCAAATTGGCCTTGGTTGTTTCATTTTTTTTTTTTTTTAACACATCAACATTTTTTACTTTTGGTGAAGTCATATGGTTTCCACCACTGAGCAAACTGCAGTGCTTTCTTCCTCTGATCCTCAAAGCTTTCTCGGATGCCTTTCCGCCAAAGTCTTGGTTCTAGATCCAACATCCCACCAATGATTTCCTTCCCAAAGTAATGAGGGAATTTATGCTGGTCTTCAATAACATGGGCAAATCCTCCTTGGAGGCCAAAATCCACCGAGAAGTAAGGTAAGCCTCTGGGTACAGATTTTCTGATGTCTTTTGAAGAAAGATCAATCAATTTCTTGTTCATGGACCATTCTTCATCAGATTCCATTATGGCTTTCTTAAAATAAACAGGAGCCATGTCACCCACTTCTTTTGGTAGAGGAATACATTCATAAACCATGTGATACTGTTTCTTCATGCTCATATTAGTTTCTAAAAAGATGCAGTCCAATCCTTTATCTTCAAACATTTTTACTAAAGATTTCCTAAACATCTGAATTTCTTCCCAGATGTCTTCATCTAATAAGGTAGCAGCTCGATGATGTTGCAAAGGTACAATCAGGCAGTGCCCTTCAGAAAGAGATCGGAAGTTGGGCAAACATAAATAAACCTTAACACCTATTGCAACAATAAGGTGCTTGGGAAATTGAGAGCTGTCAAAACAATACAGACATTTTTCCATTTGTGCAACCAGACGCTGGTGCTCAGCAATAGCCTTTTTCCTCTGGTTCTGTTCCTCTTCGCCAAGACGTTCTCTCTCAGCTGCTTTGGATACAAACATGTCATCCAGAGTATAATAATCTCCATCTGCTTTCCCCATAAACTTAGATGCCATTCTCATGAAAAGTTTGTTTTGACTTTCAGGTGTTCCCATCTTTTCATTTTTGACTAAATCATTTAGGCTTAGATGATCATCATCATGAAAATATCTGACCCTTTCTTTTTCCTCATGGGTAGAAAACTTCTGTCTCTTCCTACTTCCTGCTTTTGATTCAAGAGGTTCTGGTGTGTTTACAGGCCACACTCTTCCACACTCATCTGTTCTAACAAGGATAACTTCTTGCTGGTCCGCATTCTCGTCTGCTCCTGTTGTTATTGATGATATAGTTTCTTTTAATTTATTTGCCTTTTCAAGTTGGGCTTTAAGTTTTTCAGCCAGTTGCATATTCCCCATCATTTCTGCCTTAATAATCTTGGCTCCCAACTTGTTCTTCTCATCAACACTCAAGATATGGATGGGCTCCTCCTCTAGACTAATAAATGTAGACTTCGTGGCTTGCTGATGTTCTTTCATCGGAGGATCATCTCTCACATTCTCAGCTGGTAATTTTCCTCCCATGTCTCCTGGGATGTGTTGACAGTCAGCACTGCTACAGGTTTCTAATGGCTTTTTACTTGAATGTTTCTTGTCTCCTTTCCCTTTAGATCGACTCCAAGATGCTAATCTTTCTTCATTATTTTTCATGGGTTTTCGGAAACCACAATGCAAAGAATCCTGACCCACCAATGTTGATGAACTAGATGGATGAAAATTTCTACCGTTGCTATGAGGTGACAGTTCATCATCATCAGAGGGTCTTAAGAATTTAGGTCTCAAATTTCCTGAAGAAGTGAATTCTTGATTATGCCTTGGATTGAGTTCTCTTCTATGTGATTCTAAAGACCCGTATTTCTTATCTTTCTCATTACCACTAAATTTATCATTATTGCTACTGCTTGCAATCTCTCTTGTATCATACCTATCTCTTAAACTTTTATTATATTTTACGAAGTCTAATTTTTTACTTTCTTGATGGTTCTGTACTTTATCTAAATATGCTGGTTTCCTCCACCGTTCATTTTTGGATGCAGTTTTTTCAGCTTCTTCTAATTTCAAATGAAATACTTCCATTGATCCGTATCTTTCAGCTACAATATCCTCCAATTTTCTATTTTGTTTTTCAGCTTGTTCTTTCATTCTTTGGTAGGATTTCCTTAGCCAGCTTAATCCACCATCCTCTACTCCTTTAGTAACTGATGGTGCACTACAGTCTTCTGGTGGAAGACCTGTCCCACCATCCTTCCAATATGGATTCAATTCTCTTTCAACTAATTTAGCCTGTTCAAGGGCTTGGTTTTTTTCTTGCTCTATGTTTCTTGTCATTTCCTTTTCGCATTTAAGTGATGATGATGACACCGTTTTAAAAGACATAAAATCAACAGTCATCCACTCATCTCTCTGAATAATTTGGCTGTCATCTTCTTTTTCTAACTTTTCAGCTTTCACTTTCCAGGCCTTCTCCTTGTCAGAGGTTTGGGATGGAACCGCCTCCACCCACTCGTCCTCAGAGCTTGATGAACTGTCAGTTGATTCACTTTTTTCATTTTTCTGTTTCTTGCTCTTTTTTTTCTTCTCTTTCTTTACCTTTTTTGAATGTTTTTCTTTTTTCTTTTTTTTCTTCAGAGAATGTTCCTTTGAGAACTGTTCAATTCGCTCATTCACATCTGGTAGCATCCATGTATCCTCACCTCGAAGTCGTTTAAGTTCTTTCCGCCTTTCTTCTTTTGCAAAATTGGCTTTGGCCTGACGCAACACTTCAGCCCTGGCAATTCGGGTCTGTTC
>PVIC010050438.1:0-12796 GCA_004025085.1 Thryonomys swinderianus
GAAGGACAAAGCTGAAATTTTGCCTACTGTGGAGATTAGTTAGACTGCAACCTAGAAGATACAGAAGTACTTAATGATTTTGTTATGGAAACATGTTAGGATGAATTTTTATGAAGCAAATTGCATTTCCCACTGACATTTGTTGCGATTTCAATGGTGCTACTTTGTCTCCTGCTGGGACTGCCGTAGGAAGGCCCTGGTCCCCTGTTCCTTCAGGAGGGCTCCTTGGGCCGCTGGCCCTTCCGAGGGGTTGGCATGAGGTCCACCTACCCCGTCTCTGTGGCTGGGCACCCTGGCAGCCCAGTTTCATCACCACCCCTTGTGGCATTTCCTGGGAGCTTCCCGGTAGCCCTGAGCTACCTGCCACTAGGACAGGAGACTGCAGCTCTGGACATGGGCTCTTGGACAGATGCGAGAGAGGAGCCTCCGCGGCCAGCTTGGCAGACGGGCACCTGGGTGAGGCTGGGAGCCATGCTGGCTGGTGAGCAGGCTGAGGGCTGCTGCTTGCAGTCGGCCACCAGGTGCTGGGCCCTGAGAGCTGGGGCCAGGTGCTCCGTGGGACCCGGCCATCCGCACCTCCAGACCTCGCCCGCGCTGGCCCTGGACGCGCTGCTCTGCGCCTTGGTTGACCGGGTGTGGGGTCCTCGATGCTGCCTCTCTCGCTTCCTCTTTTGTCCTGGGCAGTGAGTCGTTAGGGACGCGATGCTAGCTCAGTGATCCCCGGATGTTACCTTGCCGTGGCAGGACAGGACGGCAGTGCTGTGCTCACGCAGAACCAGGAGCCCAGGCGGCGCTGTGAGGGGTCTGAGGAGGGGACGCAGACGGCGGGTGAGGGACGCAGACCCTCAGCCACCCAGGCTGTGCCACAGGTCTCTGGGCCTCTGCTCTGCAGACGTGTCTCGAGTGGAAGCCGGGTCCCTCCCTGGACAGGAGCTGACTGCAGCAGAGACGGCTCGCTGTGCCGCGCTGGTGGTGGGGAGAGGCCAGTTTGGGGGCTGGCACAGGGTGGGCGGAGGGCATCCCCGGCCTCCATGCCCCACTCTCCGAGCAGGACTCCCACCGCCCAGGACTGCTGAGAGCGCGCCACAGGCAGCTGCCTGGGCTCGGGCGTCCTCAGGGACACGTCAGCTCTGTGAGCTGGGCACGCTGACACTCTGGGCTGGGGGCACCGGCCCAGGGAGCCACAAGGACAGGTCAGCAAGTTCCAGGCTGGCCCTCCGTCTGGCTGCCCGGCCTTAGACGTGTTTAAAATGTTCTTTGCCTGTGGAGTTGACGGCATCAGGAGATCTGCCAGACTGAAGCAGGACAGGGGCAGGCTGAGGAGCTCGAGGTGCCGCCGGGGCGTAGGTCAGACTGAGCCCTTGACGGCCACGCCCACCTGGCGGCGGCCTGCAGTGTGTGCTGGGGGAGCGCGGCTGCCCTTGATCCGCTTCATACTCGCCAAGGTACCCGCTTCCGCCTTTGCAGGGACGCCCCTTGCTCCTCAGCCCGGGAGCTGCTTGCTGAGTAAATGCATAAAAAATCACTTTCTGTGTCTGTATCTGTTTCTCTCCCTAAGGATTCACAGGGCAGTTACAGAGTGGCGGAACCAGCCCCTCACTCTGAACTGACCTGGGCTACGTCTGGCACACTCTTCCTTCCGGGAGGAGGCCCCTCTGTGTCGCGTCCCTGAGATTGCTTTTCCAGCTCTTCCGTTTCCATGGTTCTGTGGAAAGCGCTTATGCCGCCCTCGGTGAGGGCTGGGAGGCTCCCACCCGAGGGAAACACCCAGAGCAGAGCACAGGGCCCGATCAGACTGCGGGGTGAGGGGCTCTTCGTGTGGGGAGAGGAGCCTCGCGGCGCAGGCTGGAAGGACCCGAGCTCACAGACTCACGGGGCGGGAGACCAGTGCCAGCCACGGCGCTGCCAGGACCTCGAGGCAGCTGTGGCAGGGAGTCCCTGAGGGGTGGCAGCAGGGTGTCTATCCAGGAAGACACCAGCCAGGGCTGTGCGCGGGAGCAGAGCCCACGGGAAGACTCGTGGCTCTGCATCCCATCTGTCGCCAGCCCGTCTGCATCTGTCACCGCATCTCTGTGTAGTCTCTCTGTCACCGTTGTCTGCCTCTCTCTTTTTATTTTATTTTACTTTTTTTTAATGCTGGGGATCAAACTGTGGACCTTGCATTTGCGAGACAGGCACCGGGCCGCTGAGCCAAGCCCTGCTCCAGTCTCCTCTCTCCTCCCCCCTCCCCCCTGGGGATCGGGGCCCTGAGAGCCCAGGCCCAAAGGCAGGGCAGCCCCGCCCCCACCGCGGACGGAGGGCTCGGGCTCTGCCTCTGTTCCGCTCGGCCTCGGTGGCAGTGAGCGCTCTGCCACCTGCCCCGGCCCGTGCGCCCGCAGACAGCGAGTAGCCTATGACTTGGGCCTGAGTGGCCCCACCCCCACACCAGCCCCGGTCTCCATGGACAGACTCCTGGACGGGGCCAGTCGTCCATAAGGGGACGCGGACGCAGCACGGCGGAAGCGCCAGGCTGGGAACTGATCTGCCGGCTGATGCTTTGAGGGGAGGAGCCTGTGCCCTGGCAGGGCCGGATGGTGCCCTCTGGCCTGCAGGGCCCGTGCCCGCGAGGCTCTTCTCGTGGTGCCCGTCCTCGCTGTCCTTGCTCACCCCCTCCCCTGCTGCACCCGCAGCTGGACCCACAGCCGGGGTTCTGCAGCTCGGCGGCACAGCTGGGGCTGGCATTGCTGCCAGGGCTGGGGCAGCGGAGCAGGGGCACTCTGTGGGGGCAGAGGGCAAGGGGGACAGGAAGCCGGTGGCTACACCATCCGTTTCCGGCACAGCAGTCACCTCCTGACGATTCCCTGATCTCCCTGGAGAACCTGCAGCCTTCCGGATTTACCCTCCCAGCCAGGGCGGGCACGGCGACTGGCTAAGTGTGTGTGTGTGCCCACGCCTGCACGTGTGTGTGTGTACATGTGTCCACTGTGTGCCGTATGTGCACACCTGTGTGCTTGTGTGCGCAGGTGTGTGTGTGTGTAGGCATTGGGGGCAGGTGTTGCAGGCCTCACTCAGTGCTCCTCTGGCCCTGCACTGGGAGGAAGGGTTGCTGGCGCTGTGGATTCGAGACGGCTGTGGAAAGTCCAGGAATACAGACCCCTCGGCCTGGGGAAGAGGGGCGGGCAGGTATGAGGAGAGCGTGGGCCTCGGGCGCGTGCACGCTGTTTTCCTCCCATGGAATACGGTACACACACTTCTGGAACTGCTGGAGCTGCGGGCCGGTCTGCCGAGGTGGGTGGGTGCCCCGTGGGCCCAGCAGAACAGTCGGCAGACAGCTCCTTCCGGCCACTGGCCGTCGCCCACCACTCCCGCCATCACTCCTGAGCACACCTGCCCTCCGCCCACACACCGGCCGTCTCTAGCAGCTCCCTGGGCTGGGCTGCTCACACCCCACCCGGGGGCGGGCACTGAGGCGGGGAGAGGGCCCAGCGCCGGTCCGGGAGTCCCAGCCGCCGGGCACACCTTCTGCCTCTCCCTTTCCGCCCATAGCCTGGCCTCTGACCTGCGCTGCCTCTGCCAGTCCCAAGGGTGAGCTGGGCACCTTCGGGGCTTACCCATGCAGGTGGCACACGCTGCTCATCCACGTCCTCCATGACATGTGCCCAACCGCGCTGTTGGAGCAGAGACTGCTCTGCCTGGCACACAGTGGGCGAGAAGGAGTTCTTGTGGAGTCCTGGGCACAGAACCCTGCAGCTGCAGAGTCTTGCTGCCCGTCTTGCCACCTCAAGGTTGGAAGGATGCATTGTAGCCAGGCATGGCAGTGCACACCTGTAATCTTGACTCACAGGAGGCTGAGGCAGGAGGGTCGCCAGGCAACACCCACTCTTGATCTGGGGCTGTTTGCAGCATGCAGTGTCTCCCTCAGAACACAACTGCAAGGCCATCACCAGAGGCGTTCTGGCGCCCTCTGCAGGTTGGGCACAGGTATTTGGTCCTGCCTGAAGGGCACCTAGACCAGCGCTCACTTAGCATGGAGGCTGTCAGACACGGCAGCTCCTGCCGGCACCCCTGCCTTGTGGCACCTTGTCCTCAAGCCTGTGTCCTGTGCTGTGGGGGGCTCCCGGGTCCGGGGGGCGCAGGCCCACATAGCACAGAGGGAGCAGAGGACCTTCTGTGAGCTGGGACTGGACAGGGACCAGGACCTCTCTCTGTGCCTGGTGCCCGGTGCCCAAGTGCTCCCCTGCCCGGGTGTGGCAGGCTCCTCTGCCCCTGCCACCTGGTAGTGGCGTCCTGGTGCCCACTCGGTGGGGACTTGCAGGGGCTCTGTGGTGAGAGGACCGAGCGGAAGCCTCCGTGGCTCTGCCCCTGGTGGGGTGTGAGGGCCATCGAGCACGGTGTCTCCGGGGCACACAGCAGCAGATCGGCCACGCGTCTTGGAGGCCGGGCAGAGGGCCGAGCTCACGCCTCTCCTCTGTCCTCACAGGGCTCGATGACCTCCCCGTGTGCGCTGACCCCGGCGTCCCCGAGAACGGCTTCCGGGCCCCCAGCGGGGGGGTGTTCTTTGAGAGCTCAGTGGCCCGGTTCCGCTGCCGGGACGGCTTCAAGCTGAAGGGTTCCACGAAGAGACTCTGCATGAAGCACCCCAACGGGACGCTCGGCTGGGTGCCCGGCGACAGGCCCGTCTGTGTGCAGGAAGGTAGGTGCTGCGCACTAAGGGCGGCCGGTGGGCGACTTCACGGCGGCTGAGTGCACAGGATTGGAGCCGTGGGCATGTGGCGCCGGGCAGGTGGGGTCTATGCCGGGCCATGTGTCGGTTCAGGAGGCAGCGTGGGCTGAGGCACTGTGTGCTGTGGCATGGAGGCTGCTGGTGGGCGGGCGTGGCGGGTACAGCACAGCGACTTCAGCTACCCCAGCCCTGGGCACAGACAGTGCCCTTGGCTGCTGTTGCCCCGAAGGTGCTGGTCAGACAGCCTCACTTCTGGTTTTCACTCAGCGCTGAGCCCCTAGAGTCGCAACGCTGAGCGGCCGATTTCGTACCCCAGACCCTCAGCAGGCTGACGTCAGAATAGGTGTGAATTAGATCAATTTCTGTGATTCGTGGAACTTCCAGTTCGTTGAGTTTCTTGGGAATTAGTTTGGATTTCTCTTGGCACTGTTATTATTTTTCTGTGAGCTTTTAAAATAATATGTAACCTTTATAAAACCTAATTTAATCTGACAAGCATTGTTTTGTTTTTTGAGACAGGGTCTCACTTTGTAGTCCAGGCTGGCCCTGAGCTCACTATGGAGCCCAGGCAAGCTTCGAACTCAGCAATCCTCCTGTCTCTGCCTCCCGAGTGCTGGGATGACAGGTGTGAACCACCACACCCGGCACTGTGGTATGTGGTATTGATGGCTGGTGGGCGTGAGTCACCACGCCCAGCACTGTATGTGGTCACCAGGAATCAAACTCAGGGCCTTGCGCTTGCAAGGCAGGCGCCGGAACCACTGAGCTAAATCTCCAGCCCCTGACAAGCACTTTTTATTTTATTTTTATTTATTTATTTATTTTTTTTTTTGAGACAGGGTCTCGCTTTGTAGTTCAGGCTGGCCCTGAGCTCACTATGGTGCCCAGGCAATCCTGGAACTCAGCAATCCTCTTGTCTCTGCCTCCTGAGTGCTGGGATGACAGGCGTGAGCCACCACACCCGGCACTGTGGCATGTGGTGTTGATTGCTGGTGGGTGTGAGTCTCCATGCCCAGCATTGTGTGGGGTTACTGGGGATTGAACTCAGGACCTTGCGCTTGTGAGGCAGGCGCTGGAACCACTGAGCTAACCCTCTAGCCCCTGACAAGCATTTTAAAAACAATTATTTTGGTCTCAGGGAAATCATAAAGGATGACTAAATGGTCTCTTGTCCTTAAAGTACTCGATGTCTTTTTTCCTTTTCAAGAGATGAATGTTTTAAATCCATGTAATAAATAGTTTTACAAAAGGCTGCGAGGAGGCAGCACTCCATTGTGCATCCTCAGATGAGAGCCCTGTTTCCCAGGTGGGAGCAGGACTCTGAGCACCAGTCTCGGTGTCACCAGGGGCCGAGTCTGCGCCTGGGGCTTCCTTCCGTGTGCCCCTTCCTGCCTGGGTTATGCTGGGTGGTCACGGCTCTGAGTCCACAAGGCGGGTGAGCTTTATGGTGGCGATGGCTGCGACTCCTGAGCTCTGACGGTTCTGCCGGGCGCCGGAGAGCAGGAGTGTTCTCAGCTCGTCCCTTGGTCACGCTGACACCGAGTCCAGTCCTGGGCTCCTCATTCCCTGGTGGGGAAACCGAGGCTCCGAGAGGTTCTCTGCTTAGCCGAGGTCACGAAGCCCAGGAGTGCGAGGCCCACAGACGCCTCTCCATGGGGCCGCGTCTCCTGTGTCTCCTTTGCATCGCCAGCTGGGCTCGCCATCATCCCCACAGGTGCCGCTGGCCGAGGGCCGAGGCTCAGACCTGCGACGAGTCTCGTTGGTCAGACAGCGGAAGCGGCCCAGGTTGCCAGGTGAAGGGCAGTCCCTGGGCAGCCTGTGGCTGGCCCTGGTCCTCCGGCTCTGCCAGGGACAGTCCCCTGGGACCAGGCAGCGCCTCCTGAGCCCTCCCACTCTGCTCACCGCCCGCCATCTTGGCATTTATCCCAGCAGGCGAGACCTGAGAACCCTGCCTGGGACGGAGGACGGAGGGCACAGAGGCAGAGAGGGGCTTGGGACGGGCGTCTGGCCACCGGTGCCAGGGTTCGAAGGGCAGGACAGTCCGGGCTCCACCTTCCCGGCTGCAGCGTCTGAACAGCACCCCCCTCCCCGCCCCTCCCTCGGAGGGCCTCTCTCTGAACTCCACTCCCAGAGACCCAGCCCTGGGAGCAGCGGCAGGGCGCTGGAGCGGGCGCCAGCACACCCTCGGCTCCCCAGGGCGCTGGGCATCTTAGAGGTGGTGTCCCGAGAAGACTGACACCAAAGGAACAAGGGTCGCGGGCACTGCACACGCGCAGACACAGTGCCTGGGTGAGCGGGTGGAAGTGTGTCCCGCAGGCCCGGACCTGGCGCTGATGCCGCGTCTCTGCACATCCAGCATCTGCGCCATCGAGGCTGGGGCTGAGCTGAGCACCACGGACCAGCGGGACGGTCTGGTTTTGGTTTGTGAGGGACCCGGGTGACTGATGGCCGTCATTCCCTGCCGCTGTGAGGTGACACCCACAGCTCGTGTCCCGGAGTCCTGGGGCCTGGGAAAGGCGCACTGCCGGGGGCGCTGCCCCAGAGAAGGCCCAGCCTGCATGCACTGGGACTCAGGTGTCACAGGCCGCAGGCCCTGCCCTCCGGGGTGCTGGCACTGAGGACAGAGGGGCGGCGAGGCCTCAGCCCCCACAGCCTGGCCCTGCCCTTCGGAGCCGGGGATGCAGGCTGTGGTCAGACCCAGCTTCGCAGGGGAGGGGCGAGGGAGGCTGTCCTCACTCTGCAGGGAGCACTCCCTGTTGGGAGCACGGCCACTGCACGCGTGAAGGAGCCACGGCGGCCTCAGACTCCAGTGACCCCCTGGCTTCAGGCCCTTATCTTGGGGGCTGGGGTGTGTGGCAAGAGGGCCCAAGGCGCCAGCGGGGCCAGGGCTCTCCCAGGCCTGTCTTCGCCGTTCTGAGCAGCGGGGACCTGACCCCAGGGTCCCCAGACTCCTGCAAATCCCGCGGCTGCCGGGCCTTGCCAGTGCCTGGCGGCTCAGGCTGCTTTTGCCCAGCTCCCACTTGGCAGGTGGACATGCGCTCAGGTCCACGGCCACCGCCCAGCCCGAGAGTCTCCGTGTCCCAGCCTTGCTGTCCCCAGCTCCTTGCAGAGTGCGAAAGGGACAAACAGGGTTCCCGCATCGACATCCCTTCTGAGCCCCGCGGGGGCGTGGGCGCCAGTCCTGACCGGGACAGCTGCGAGGCCAGCGATTCGGGGAGCGGCTCTCCCAGTTCCGGGAAGCTCACATGTTGTTACTGCGTCCTGAATGTTTAACTGAAAGATCCAGGGGGGCTCTGCTGGCGCTGGCGGTCAGGTTGGTGGCGACCGCCCTCGGGAGCTACGGGCCCAGCTCCGGAGCTCGCAGACAGATCGAGGCCCCGGCATGTTTTCCTTAGCATCGCTTCTTCTGTGTATTTTCTGTGAGCTGCATGTCCTTCTTGCTGCTGAGCCCTGAGTTATCTGCACTGACAGCCTTGCCCGCAGGGCGGCCACTTCCGCCTTCCCGGAGAGCCTGTCCTCCTCCCCCTCCGGTGGACGGATGGGCCTCTGCTGGCCCCAGGCCACCCCGTTCTTGCTGACCGGAGGTACAGCTGCCCACGTGGGGAGGGGTGGCGAGGCCGCTTGGCCCCGAGAGTGCCTGAGTGCCCAGCCTCGCCCACTGCGGCCACATGCTCACGACGTCGCCTGCACTGGCTCCCACCATGGGCCAGTCCTCACTGCAGCCTCACAGGCCTCCCCGGGTCAGGGCAGCTGCACGGGGACCGCCATCACAGCAGCCGGGACACTGGCACGGAAGCTCGCGCCTTGGGTGGGCGCTGGGAGGAACGCGCTGCAGCAGAATTGGCCCCACGTGTGCGAATTCCGTCTCCGGGCGGCACGCTGGGCGTGTCTGCCTGCTCTGCAGGGAAAGGCTCGGCCTCCTCAGCCTGCCGCTTCTCCCCGCGCGTCTCTGACTTTGTGCTGGGGACAGGACAGGGCTCCGAGGGGCCCTGCCGCTCCCGCCCGTCCGCACGCAGCGGGGCCCCCTGCACGAAGCCAGGCTCCGAGGCGGCCGTCTGCATGTCTGTCTGTCAGCGCAGACCAGGCCTCTTAGTGTGATTGTGCCGCGCCGTCTGGGGGAAATAACGCCCTTCGATACTGACTGACCAGCGTGGGATGTTCCCACACTTCTGTAGCTTGTTGACAATTCTTCCTGATAATACTTTATAGCTTCATGGGGTGAGGGACAGTTGTCTTCTGTTAGGTTTCCAATTAGGAATTAAAAACTTTGATGTTACTGATGAATATTTTAGACTTCTAAATTGCTGATATGTCGAACTCATACACGCTAAACTCATTGCTAGTTGTACTGTTTATGTTGGTGACCTCTCCTGGGTCTTGCATGCCGTGGCCTTGCCCTGTGTGCGCGACATTTCCTCCGGGTCTGGTACCTCTGTCCGCGGCCCTGTTCTTGCCGCGTTGGTGCCCAGCACAGCCCCGAGACAGGACAAAGCGCGGACCTCATTTTTCCTTCTCTGTTTCAAGGGGCGCCTCCCACGTTTTATTAAAACAAGATCCTTGTTATACAGCGGTGCCTCGGCTCACAGATTCTCACCATGATTCTGGTCACAAGTGGAATTGCGTGAGAACTAAATCACAGTTCCCCACAAGGTCAGTGTTGAACCTAAGCATTGAGTTTAATCCGGCTCTTGTGCAGTTGTTTGTATTGTGGAGAGAACTGAATTCATGACCCAAAGGTGCTACTGTATTGTTTCCTTCAGTGTCCAGCTGATTAACAAATCTCCCTTATAGTATCACAAATAGATTTTCAATTTTCAGCAAGGGCGGTTTCCTTTCTATTCCGAGGATGATTTTGTTCCTTATTTTGTTGACATAGAGAGTCCCAATGGCTTGGTCCTCACGTGTTAAACTGACTTGGTATTTTCTTTTGCACTCATTAGTGTGGCTTGCTAACTGTTTTGATGTTTCACATTCGGACTGCTGCAGTGGGGTGGGCGGCCAGCCCCTCCCCTGCCAGGCCCTGTGTGCGGGTGGGTGACTAGGCCCGGGGCCGCTGCTCTTTACCCCGTCACAGTGCAGCGGGACTCGGGGAAGCCTCCCAGGGTGGGGTTCTCTTTGTGGAGGGATTAGTTTGGGACTCAACTGCTTCAATGTTTTGTAAGAGTATAGCTGCTTTTTGTTTCTTCTCATGTCAGTTTTGGTAACTTGTATAGTTTTTGTTTTAGGAATCTGATTCCCTAATTTTGTAACATCCTCTTATTTTTTAAAATGTGGGACATAGGATGGTTTTATTATTTTACTCTGACATAGTTGTTCCTCTTAGGTTTTTCAAATCAGTTTGTTCGTGATTTATCAGTTTTATTGATTTCAAAGAATTTAGCTTTGTTGATCTTCTTACCTGTGTTTCTTTTCTGTCTCATTGATGCTATGATTATTTCCTTCCTTGAACTGTCCTTTTCCTGCCATTTTAGAAGACTTTGTAATTTAAATATTAATGAAAAGTACGACTTTATATGCACCTAAACTTACAAAGCAAAATTATTATAACTGTAATCCACACTCGCAGAACAAGTGGGGAAAAAAAGAAAACCAGTGAGGGTGTGAAAAACTTAAATATTAACAAACTTGACTGCAAAAGCACACATTCATGATGTTTAGATAGCTCTCTTTTCCTACTTGTGTTCTTAGATTTAAAGGGAAATTTATAGCTGTAGTTTTCTCTGCATATATTTCAACATATGCAATTTTTATTTTCTATTTTTATTGTTGTCTCTTTTTGGACCCATGGATTATTTATGAAGATATTATTTAGTTTCTCAACATACAGTTTTCTAACTATTCATTTCTATCTTCACTACGCAGTGTCCAGAAAACGTGATCTAAATTCCAGGGGTTTGCAGTGTGTGGAGACTTCCTTTGCAAATGGTTTGCATGTGCTTAGAAGAATGTATAAGAGTCTCAGTCTTGTGAACTGGATGGCTAATTACCAGGCAGAAATTACTACCAAAGTGTTAAATAGCAAAACACAAAGATGCTAATTGTCCTTGTCAACCATGGACAAATAAAATCATCAATCTCTTTTCTCAGAAAAGAGAAAGACACTGAGCCCAAGAAATACACGTCCATAATAATTCTGCTTTGACCAGCTGTCACTGACATGGCTTTTTGTTGATGGTTCTGAGCGGGGACGTGGCAGTAGCTCCCTGTTAGGTTAAACGGAGACACACAGACACTCAAGATGCTCTGATGCTGCTGCAGCTTCTCTAACAGCCAATATCCTTAAAAACAAAAGAGAAGCCCTGGCAGAGCCCGGTCAAGGGGGAACTACCCTGAGGCAGGCCTGCGGCTCTACGCAGTGCCCTCTGGGCATCACCTTTTCCTCCTGTCTGCCCATGTTGACGGCTCAGGTCGGCTGTGCTCAGCATGTGGAGGTCTGGGCGGCGTCCTCTGAGTGCTGGGGGCTGGAGACTCCTCACCATGGAGAGGGAAGGCAGCTGGGACCTGAGGGTGAGCCGGGGGTGTTCGTAGGTGCTGAGTGGAGGAAGGGTCCATGCTGAAGTGTGAGGTCCCCCAGGTGCAAGTTTAACGGTCTCCGGGCCCAGCGTCAAGCTCAGCAACTCAGGGAGGGCTGCCAGAGCTCAGGAAAGCCTTCTTGCTTTTGGCTGAGTTTCGGGGCAAAGACAAGTGAACCAGCCAAGGAAGTGGCCCAGCACTGGGTCCCTGAGTCCCAGCAGGAGCCCTCGCTTGCCGGCTGCCTGTGGAGCTGTGGACAGCCGCTCCACACTGTGGGCCACACGGTGACCTGGAAACACCCCCGAGAGCCTTGTGGGGCTGGTCTTGATGGCCAGGCATGGCGGCCTCTGGTCCTCCCGTACAGAGAGCTGACACTCATGGTCCAGGGTCCCTGGCCTAAACCACATCGTGGGCACCGACTAAGTAACATGCCCCCAGGTAAGTGGGGCCAGGTGCTCATCTCAGGTGACATCAGGGGCCTCTGCAGCTGGACCGAGGACTCACCTCACCCTGCACGTGTGGCCAGCCTGGGGATCTGGGCCTGTCACACCGGCTCGGGCCCACGGTCCCGGCCTGGCTCCCCTCCGGCTCTCGGCTGCCGTGCTGCACATGCAGCCCTTCCTGCACCATGGCGCCAGGCTCTTTCCTGCCGCACACAGCTGTGCCAGGATCCACTCAGGTCCCGGCTTGATACATGCCATTCCCTCGGAGCCCCTTCCCGTCTGCCCAAGCTGAACGCCGAGTCCCCAGCCAGGCCGTCCTGCCTCCGGCTGTGTGCTCCTCGTGGCATGAGCATGTTTCCCACTCGTGTCCAGCTGGCCGCCTCCCTCCCTGTGTGCAGTGCAGTGTGTGATGCTCCTGGCTTCTCTGCCCCTGGCCCGTCACCTCCTGACCCTGCGAGAGTGCTCGGTAGCTGCCTCAATCGCCGAGGAGGGGCGGTGAATGTGGCTTCTACAAAGTGGGCTGAGTTCTTGACAGTGCTGCCTCGGGGCCTGTCCTGCTCATGGGACTGGGAGTCTCCACTGTGTGTGAGGTCACAGGCCCTGGGCACAGTTTGGGCACTCTGATGTATAAACAGCATTTTTAAGAAATCAAATTTATTTTCCCACATAACTAAGATGTTCAACAAGAGTAGATCAGATGTGCAGCCTGCGTCGCTAGATGTGGCTCCCCCTGGGCTGCTCGGCCCCACTCCGCTCGACAGGCTGGCGGTTAGTCTGCAACCCGAGGCTCTCACTGCTGCATCAGGGTCCCTCATATTGAATCCCATTGTTACCAGGAGCAGGTAGAAGGGAAAGACAGCAGGAAAGATGACTCTGGGGTGAAAGCCTGATCCTGAAGGTGCCATCTGCACCTCCCACACTCGAGATCTAATTAATTCATTAATTTGCCATAGTGGGGATTGAACCCAGGACCGAGCTACATCCTCAGCCCTCCATTTTCTCCTTCTTTCTTTCCTTCTTTCTTTCTTTCTTTCTTTCTTTCTTTCTTTCTTTCTTTCTTTCTTTCTTTCTTTCTTTCTTTCTTTCTTTCTTTCTTTCCTTCCTCCCTCCCTCCCTCCCTCCCTCCCTCCCTCCCCCC
>PVIC010050439.1:0-12804 GCA_004025085.1 Thryonomys swinderianus
AAGAAAGAAAGAAAGAAAGAAAGAAAGAAAGAAAGAAAGAAAGAAAGAAAGAAAGAAAGAAAGAAAGAAAGAAAGAAAGAGAGAGAGAGAGAGAGAGAGAGAGAAAGAAAGAAAGAAAGAAAGAAAGAAAGAAAGAAAGAAAGAAAGAAAGAAAGAAAGAAAGAAAGAAAGAAAGAAAGAAAGAAAGAAAGAAAGAAAGGTATGTAGGGCTGTAGTGAATAACCAACTGCCAAAGGCAGTGTGCTGGTTGCAAAGATCAGTTCAAGGGTATGATGTGTGTATCAAGGACCAGAGTGCCCGGGCTCGTTCTTGGTTGCGGGCTTGTGGTAAGGGTGCAGTTAGTGCTGCTGGGAGGACGCAAGAAAACGGTGCTGGAGAATAAGAGAGGGTATTAATTTCGACAGAGTTTCTCAAGTTCATATTATTTTTTTTAGCTGTCACACTAGACTTTCACATTTCATTTGCTTCCCTTCTTTTTCTTTATCCTTTGATACTGAAAGTGTTAGAAGGAGCAGAATGTTTGGAAGAAAACGTGTATTAAGGGCATTAAATGACAAACAAAACTTACTTCCCTCGAAGAATCATTGACACCAAAAGTCAATAGACAAAAAATAGCTATACTTCTACAATATGCAAAGAAAAGAACAAAGTAAAAGCGAAATCTTGTGACACATTTTGGGTTGGGTGAAAGAATAGTGTTTCAGATATTGTGGTGTTTTCTTACTCTCACAGACCGTACTATTTAAACTCCCACATAAGAAACTCAAAAGCATAAAAAATTTTTTTATCTATGCCTTTGAAAGTGGCCGTAATTTAAATCCTATATAAAACATGAATGAGCAAATAAGCCTATGAATTGCATAAATTTGCAAGTAGGAGCAGTATTTCCTTCATTTTCTGAGGGAATGAAATTAACTGAGTCTGCTCTATGGGATATAAATTTAAAGGAAAGATAAAATCTCTGCATGGTTTTCCTGCCTAAAGAATAGACTAAAGTTGAATTTAATTAAAGAATGGGATAAAAAAATCATTAGTGGTATGTTATTGTCAACTAATGTTCGATTTAAACTTGACCTATTTGTGTTAGGACAAGAAGTTAAATTAAAATGAAAATAAAAATGGGACTTTCTAACAGATGCTAAATTGGAAACAGAGTTTTTTACCCTGAACTTATACAACGTGTGGTATTTTCTTTCAGTAAGCTTGTTGAGGCAAAATAACCAAATACCATTAAAGAAATTATTGGACAGGATTATGGAGGAAAGAAGATGTTAAATAAAATTAAAGAGACAACTATAATTGAAAATTTTTATAAATAATTTTATGTTTACAATTATAACAGTTAAAGCTTTAGAACAAAATGTCTAAAACATGAAAACAAGCAGAAATAATAAATATGTTACTTGTAATTAATTATATGATGTAGAGTCTGAGGTATATTTAAATTCTTGCCATTTTATATTCTGGACTATTTCTATAATTCCTCTTGGGACCAAACTGTGAGTCTCCAGGTGGCCAGCTAAGTTTTAATATATACTGTCTAGTCATTTAACATAAATGAGGTATTTGACACAAAGACACATAAAAGATTTTAATGTTTTATTGATAGTTATCTCAGCTACCTAATAAGAAAAAAAATTACTATAGATACCAGATCCTGTACACAAGTAAATCCAGGATGCAGTCGGGCACATTAGCACATTAGCATGTTAATTGTGAAATGTGAAATTTAATTAATTAAGAAATGTCTGGCAGATTAGCGACACTTGTTATGCGTATGTCTGGGGGTGATTGACATGTATGGCAATATATTGAAGGCACCATTATAAGGGCACAATTATAAGTGGCACCACTCAAAAGGCTTGTAATCTAGATGGAAAAAAAGCAACCAAACAAGGACTTGTGCTCCTTTGGAAGACCTGTAGTCCTCTTGAGCAAGGGTAGAGTCTGTTGTTGCTATTGGGTCTCCAGTCGCTTCAGCTCTGGAACCCAGACTTGCACTAACACTCTTTAGTGAGCCTCCAGGCCTTGCTTGTGGACTGGCCCTGTGCCTTGATCTCTCTACCTCTCTTATATCCTTGTCTGGCCTAGCAGCGACTCAGTCTCTCCAATGTGGAAATTCCGGTGCGGACGCTCTTCCAACTCACCCTAATAAAATGCCTTCTATACTTATACATCTATTTGATGTTGGTTCTAGAGAACCCTAAATAATCAACCACTCTGAATATTTTCTAGACCACTGAATGGAAATTTTTATCTGATGTTAAGTCCCTTTAATATTCCTTAACCTTGGGGATCAGAAATTTTAAATTACATGCTGTAAATCTTGTATTTTTTTGAGACAGGGTCTCGTGTTGTAGTTCAGGCTGGCCCTGAGCTCACTATGGTGCCCAGGCAAGCCACCGCAAACTCAGAAATCCTCCTGTCTCTGCCTCCCGAGTGCTGGGATTATAGGCGTGAGCCACCACGCCTGGCATTGTGGTATGCGGTGTTGATTGTTGGTGGGCGTGTCTCCACGCCCAGCATTATGTGTGGTTACCGGGGATCGAACTCAGCTCCTTGTGCTTGCGAGGCAGGCGCCGGAACCACTGAGCTAACCCTCCAGCCCTCTTGTATGTTTTATATTCTGTATTCATATTTTGTGCCAGTCACCTTCATGAAACCAAGGTCATTTTTACCTCCTCTTATATTTGTATGTTTAATCACCTACTGGCCGATGTGTAATTCAATTTAATTTTGAGCAATATAAGCACATTCTTTATTCTAGAAATCTATGAGGGAGAGCCTACTCCTGTTGATGCAGGGCCTGCGTTTGTGCCGGTCGTCAACTAAAAACAATTGGACAGCTAAACAAAACAAGATGGCATCACTGTTTCGCAGTCACCAGGCTTTAGCAAGAATTGCTTGACTCCCCCCAGGTGACTCTTAAGTCTTGCTTAGGCCACAGAAGAGGCTCAGAGTTCCGGGTTAGACTGATTCACCTCACTTGAGCAGACACACCTAAGACAATCAATTCATAAAAATAAAAATTAATTGTGCCTTGCAGTTACCACTGTTAGACTGGTGGTGTGGAGAGAAGAGCTCGGGAAGGGAACGTGTTAGGAAACGGAGAGCGGAGGAGCAGGGCTTCAGCTCCGACCTCACGGGCGCAGCGCCTTCGCCTCCACTTCCGGATGGAGATGTGATGATCAGCCTCGTCCGCAAACTGCACGCCGCCCAGATGCTTATTACTTTTGACATTATTCCACGCTGTGTAATGCTAGTGTCATGACTGTGTGGCATCCGAGCCCCGGCTGTGCCAGGAGTGGGCGAGAGCATTACTAACTGCTCTGCCTCCTGCACCCGCCTATAGTGAGGCACTTAGTGACTCGCAAATCCTAGAAGAGCAAATAGCCTCGTGTATTTTGGTATGTTAGCTAAACATAAAAACAATGCAACATTTCTTTCTAATTTGATACAGGTATTTGAGAAGAGGTTTCAAAATTTCAGGAAAAAAAAATCATCAGGCTAGAGATGGAGTCTAGCTCTTGATCCACTGGGAGACACTACTCTTAGACCACAGGAGGCTCCCAGCACAGCAGAAAGGCCAAGTGTGTGTGAGCAAACTTCGTTTCGTCATCCCTCCCGCTTGCCGGAGCGTCCCAGGGACCACAGGCGTGGGCTGTACTGTTCGTAACGATGTTACGCCTCAGGCGAAGAATAGTCATCAGTTGGTTTACCCGGGCTCTGCAAGAGCGTAGGCTCTTTAGGAGAGGAACTAACACTTCTGTTTGATTTTTTTTTTCTCTTCAAATGCTAGGATAAAATTAAGACTTGTTTCTTTCCCTATTCCCTAGTTCCTCTCTCAAAAAGAAAATATATGATTAAGGAATCAAGGAAAATTTCTGTGACCAAAACGTATTTCTGCTGTGAAACAAAATATATTTTCTGCATTAAATAGAATGAATTGAATGGTTTTTTGTTCTATTTTGGTTTGGGTACTAAGCATTGACCTCACAGTGGTCACACACAATTAATGGCAGCGTCCTTTTTTATATTTTATATTTCCTTTTATTTTTGAGACATGTTTTCACTAAGTAAATTGGTCAAGCTGGCCTTAAACTTGCAGTCCTCCTGCCTGAGTCTCCAGTGTGCTGGGATTACAGGACTGTGTCAGCTCATCCAGCTAGATTTTATTTATTCTTATACATGCAACAAATACCTGAGTATTCTTTGAAGCATAGAAAAATACAAAATGAATTTAAAAGAACAATTAAAACATTACCCTAGCAGAGTATTATGCAGGCTTATTAATTGATGGCTAGATATAAAGCCATGAATCTAAATTAATAGAAAAATCTCATATTACAATTTTTAAGTTTATGAGAACTTAATTGGCCATTTGTTCTTAGGGTACTTAGAGGAAGTGAATTTTCAATAGTTGAAATTTTAGATCAGAATTATTTAGTTAAAGAAAGGCTTAGAATTATTTCTTACTCTGAATTCTTTTCCATCTTCTTTTCAATATTCAGTTTAAATGTAGTATCAGTCTCCAAGTAATTTTTAATGTGATCAGAGTATTTTCTGATCACATAAAACCTTTAGAAATAGAATGGAACTTGTAGATCACAACTTTTATTTATTTGTTTGTTTGTTTATTTATTGAGACAGGATCTTGCTTTGTAGTTCAGGCTGGCCCTGAGCTCATTATGTAGCCCAGGCAAGCCTCGAACTCAGCAATCCTCCTGCCTCTGCCTCTGCCTCCCAAGTACTGGGATTACAGGCATGAGCCACAGTGACACCTGGCTAAATGCTCTATTTTGAGTAACAATACTAATAACCTTCAAAAAGAAAAGAGCAAGTACTTTCTGGGATCACAGACTATATGGATTCCACTCTTTACCATACTATTGTGTGTGTACCCTGTCAATGTTCAAAGCAAAAGAAGTGAGCTGTCTTATACTTTATGGTGTTTCGATTACTTTGTCTCTATAATGTCAAAACAGTAGGGTAAAAACAAAAAAATCTTGAAAAATTAAACAATTCAATGCACAGATATTCTGTTCGATTGGTTCCATGGAAGTGCTGAATTTTTCTATCCTGAATTAGTGAGTCTGATTCAGAATCAACACAGAATGATCTTAATTCTCAGTGCTTTACAGTGGAAAACAAAAGCCTTCAAAATGATGACTAATAGTTCTGTTGCTATTAGTGGTGTATATTAGTCCTGCATTCATCATTGAGAATTTGTACTTGTACATGATATATCATGATTCTTATTATGTTCCCCCCATTCTTTTTTTTTTTTTTTTTTTGTAGATAGGGTCTCACTTTGTAGCTCAGGCTGGCCCTGAGCTCACTATGTAGCCCAGGCATGCCTCAAACTCAGCAATCTTTCTGCTTCTCCCTTCCAAGTGCTGGGATGACAGGCTTGAGCCACCAAGCCCAGTATTTGCGGTATGTGGTACTGATTGCTTGTGGGCATGAGTCACCACACACAGTATTGTAGTATGTGGTTACTGGGATTGAACCAGGGACCTTGTGCCTGCTAGGCAGGCGCTGGAACAACTGAGCTAAATTTCTGGCCCTATGTTCCTCATTCTTTAACCCTCCTTACTGCTACTTCTCGACTATCCTTTTAAAGAAAATTTAACCCATCATACTAGTAGTTTCTATAGAAGACAGTTTTCATATGCATCAAGAATTCAGCCAACTACTTGTGAACTGGCCATAGCCCTGCATACACACATTACAGCTGAGTCTAAGAAGTGCTCATGGGAAACTGTACAAGGGAAGCAGGATTGAAAATTAAAGTTCAGAAAGGACCATTGCCATCTAAGATTGTTTTTAGTTTTTGTATTTTATTTTCTTTGTCATTTAATATTTAAAATACTATTGGAGCTGAATTTCCAAACAGAAACAAGAAATAGTAAGAATATTATAACTAAATTCCTCTCCTTCTCTCCTTCATGGATACTTTCAGAAGTGTAATTCATGGACCCTGTTAATTATGCCCATCTGCTCCTCACAAGTATTAAAGAACACACACACACACAAACAATTTAGAGTATAAGGCACACTGCATTTTTTTTAATGTCTCTGACAACATTTTTGATCAGTAGAATTCCTTGCTGCTCTTTTTCTTAGGTTGCTAACAACACCTAGCCACATAAGGTCACAATGGGAAATAATAATTGGAAAAAAAAATCCATCATGGTGAAACAAGCAAGGTAACTAGCAATTAAAATAAACATAACCTTAGGTAAAGCTCATTTTAAGGATTTGTCAGTTATTTAGATGATAAATGGTCACATTTTATTCCAGCAAATGCAGACACTGTCCTGACCCATTGTGTTCAAAACCTATGCATGCCTATCCTAAAAATTGTTTGTACACGTAGAGATTTTGTTGCTTTTACATTTCCTTACATATAGTGAACGTTTTACACTGACATGTTAATCTATTTATATATACTTTTGGCCTTCATGCTTGCAAAGGCAATACTTTACATGATCTTTTCATTTTTTCACAACATATTTTATATTTTGACCATTGTTTTCAACATACTTATTCACCTGATTGTCCCCACTTCCAAAAAAAGAGACTAAAATTTGCCAGTGAATTAGAAGAAATTTAAGAATCAGTTTCTTCCTCACATATACAAGTTTTGTTCTCTACCTTATTTTTTCTGCAATCACAGAAGATATTTCTGTTTCTGTTTGAGTCTACATAATACCCACTACTGTTCATAGTTTTTCTAATCAATATATTTATCAAATATTCTCACAATATTTTGCACATAAAAGGTATTTATGTTGTTTCTGAAACTCTGTCTTTCTAATTACTCAGCTGCATCTTTAGAATACACTATAACCAATGAATCTTCCTCTCAGCTAAGAGTCTTAGTTTCTCTTCTAAAACAATGTGCTGTTATGGTGGTATAGATTTCCGTCTTTAATTGCTTTCCAACAATTAGGTCTTTAACAGATCTAAAATTTGACTTTTGTCTTCAGTGCATCATAATCATAATAGAAAGTTGTTAAAGCCTCCTATTAAAGATTATCAACATGTTTAGTGGTCACATTGATCATAATCTCTACAAAATTTCAAATTTGTGACTGCAGAATTCTTTGAAATATATTTACCTTCTGTAAATAATTTTTCACTTAAATTTTGATCTATCATCCAGGTTTTGAACCATTTTTTCTCTTTCTCTTACTTTTTTTTTTTTTTTGAGACAGGGTCTTGCTTTATAGTTCAGGCTGGCCCTGAGCTCACTATGTAGACCTGGCAAACCTGGAACTCAGCAATCCTCCTGTCTCTGCCTGCCAAGTTCTGAGATTATAGGCTTGAGTCACCAAGCCAGGTATTTGTAGTATTTGGTACTGGTTGTTTGTGGGCATGTGCCACCACACCTGGTATTGTATGTGGTTACCGGGCACTGAACGAGGGACCTTGCACTTACTAGGCACTGGCCTCAGAATTCTTAATTTTTTTTTCTTTTTTGGGGGGCACATGGGATCGAACTCAGGCCCTTGTGTGTTCAAGGTTGGCGCAGTACCACTTGAGCTAAATCCCCAGCTGTCTCTTACTTTGTAAAGATTTCACACTCTGTTTAAATGTGGTAACCTTCTCGAGTTCTTCCCTTTTTTTCTCATTTTATCCTTAAAAGGCTTAATTTTTTTTTCTTTTTTTGGGGGCACCTGGGATCAAACTCAGGCCCTTGTGTGTTCAAGGTTGGCGCAGTACCACTTGAGCTAAATCCCCAGCTGTCTCTTACTTTGTAAAGATTTCACACTCTGTTTAAATGTGGTAACCTTCTCAAGTTCTTCCCTTTTCTTCTCATTTTATCCTTAAAAGGCATATGAGTCTGCTTCAGTCAGTCCAAATGTAACACTGTTGGGATATCTTCTATTCTTGTTTCTTTCCCACTCTCCATGGCCATATATCAAAATTATTTATTGGCTATTTGGGGGTATCTAACATGTACCGGAATTAATTACCTATTATTTCGTATTTACTTCAAAACTTTATTACCTCATTGAAAATTCACTTAACGCGTGGGTCGCTGAAGAGCGGGATTCCCAAGTCACGATCACCATTTTCCCCAGAGACCGGCAGTTGTATTCCTGCCACACTGCTGCTATCCCGTTATTAGTGCAGAAGTTTAAGTATTCATCCATCTTTTGCATTGCCATTATATCCATATTTTAAAAAATTAGACCCTGATTATGATATTATTTACTTAAAATGCTTCAGTGGGTCACTGCACGTTAGACAGTAGGCTAAACTCCTCTGTATACTTTATAATCTGAACTTTGATTGTGCATCCCAATTCATCTCTACCTATGCTGTAAAGACTGCCTGCTAAATTCTCTTTTAAACAGTGATTCATTTTGCAAATACTGTTCTCTGTCCATAAATGCCATGTCATATTAATTATACAAAATAGTAGATTTCTTTGTGGTATATTCATGTGTACCATTAGTATTCTTAGATTTTATCTACACATTCATTTTCCTTCTTTCTAACCCCTTTAGGGTTAGGGTTTTATGATCTTTGAGGAGTTGAGTTTTCACATACTTATTCTGCACCAGTGACTAGTTGAAAATTTCCAATCTATTTGGTCCAAATATTATTCCTCACTTTGCATCAGAAAAATCAGCTACTTTCCTCAATTTAACCTTTAGAAGCACACTACAGCTATTTTGAGTTTGCTCTCAGAATACCTATGGCATCATGAAATATATTGATAGAGAACTGTCTTAGAAGTTTTATAATAACATATTTTGAAAGGTCTAGCTATAAACACTTTTGAGTAATGCTATTACCATAGCTACCTTTTAGGCCACTTACGTTTACTTGAAAATGTTCATCTTAATGTTTATTTGAAACACATAAATAAAGGTTCTATAATCTGGTGTTCTAACATTCAAAATATACAGTCATATCATTTATTGCACATGATTTGCTTTGTTATGTTTGCCTTCTTTATTGTGTTTACACTCTTTGGATCATTTACTAAGAAAAAATTATAATAATAATAATAGTGAAAATTTTGTGCCTCAAACATAAAAGCTTTCTGATGCTTATTTTTCTAATTAATTTAAAATTAGAATAAAATGACATTCCCATAATAATTTTATTGTAACCCAGAATAATCATACTGAGTGAGTATGTTACAATGGAACATAAATGCACTTCTTAAGTTGATCATATAAACTGTTAGGTAGGTATATTTATACTAGGAAAAGTAATCAATCCCTGGAAAGCCTCAAACCATTAGCTCTTTTAAATTGGATTTTAATTCCACAATGAAAATAATGTTGCTAAATTTTAAATGTCTAAAAGAATTAGAAAACTTTCTAAAGAAGAAACTATAGGACATGCGTACATTAAAAAATCTTATTTTATATGAATGTTGGTATTTTTTATCAATTATATCTAACACAAAACCTTTTATTAAAAGTATTACCTGTCCATTATAGTCAAGGCAAAACAAAGTCTGTATGCTTAGGGAAATTAAGCATATTTTAGAATCATTTTTCCTAATTCTTTACTAAGCACAGACATGAGCCACATAGTGATGTTTTATTCAGTCAAAGAACACACATACAGTGCCTTCGTTAAATTATAATAGAGCTGAGGGGCCGGAGATTTATCTCAGTGGTTCCAGCCCCTGCCCTGCAAGCGCAAGGTCCTGAGTTCGATCCCGGTAACCACATAGAATGCTGGGCTTGGTGACTCACGCCTGTAATCCCAGCACTCGGGAGGCAGAGACAGGAGGATTGCTGAGTTCGAGGCTTGCCTGGACTACATAGTGAGCTCAGAGCCAGCCTGAACTACAAAGCGAGACCCTGTCTCAAAAAAAAAAAAAAATATATATATATATATATATATATATATAATAGACCTGAACAGTTTCCCTCACTCACTGGCAATGAAGCTATTTTAACATTTTACCTGGGTGTTATTCACTTGTTTCTGGTGTAAGCAAATCTGTGGAGGTGCCAGCAGGATAAAGTGTATAACACATACATGTGCAATATAAAAGTCAACAGTAAACAATGTTAAATTCTCTGTATTCATTGTAGTATGCATTTTATCACTGCTTTACAGTGCAGTACTCTTAGAGAGTGACTGTAAAAGAGTATTTGACATGCCCACAGCAGCTCGTATAGCTCATGTTTACCACGTCTTTTGATTATATCAAGAAGGCATCTTGAGTGATGGACTTGCCTTGTCTAAACTCTTATAAGTACACTCTATGTTGTCTGAACAATGACAAACCCAGCCAATAAACAATTTCTTAAAATCCATCTTTCCTATTAAGGAAATACAATTATAATTGCAGACATATAATCAGGTTGAATAATATTATTTAGATACAAATGTATGTATTTCTAAAGGACAGACATTTGCTGTTAGATAACTATGTTTATTTTCTAAAGTTTATAGCTGCACACTTTATTTTTTCTTTCTTCTTTATCCTTGTTCTTTAGCTGTGTATAACACACATCTTTTATTTGTCTTCACTATGAGTTCACATATATAATAATTTCAGACAGAGTATTTGAGTTAAACCTGATTTTATAACCGTCAATAGCTGAAGGAATGATCTTAGAAAGATGACAGTGAATATCTAGTATCGAGGTTATTGGTTAGTGCATTTTGAGACTCAGCAATTACCTTGAGGATTTCATTTTACAGTGTCAGAAATTTAAAGAATAGCCTCATTTGTGTTTGATGAAGTTACCTATATGTGAAAAACGGGATAAAAAAGGGAAAAGACTGATGCCTATTCTACACTACAAAAGCTTTTCATAACGGAACAAAATTTTCACTGTTTGATGCTAAGACAGCAGTTTCAGCTGGAGATATCACATAGTGTAGTTTGTCAAAAGTTCTTGTAAAGTTATATCACACAAAAGTACAGGCTTTTAACTAAATGGAGAGACATATCATTTCTCAAGTTCCAATATGAGCTGACCTGTGGAATACTTAAAAAATATTTTCATGCTGTCTGATAAAATTCTTGTTTGAATTCACTCAAGTACTGAAAGTTAAAAATAATCAATAATTATTTCACATACTTATCATATCTTTTTAATTTACTTACATCTTATTTGTAATCTAAGCATGTGAATTTTTTCGGGTTTTTCTATAGAGAACATGTCAAAAGAATGGTCATTGTATTTTGAAGATAACCACTCAAATAACCGCAACGTAGTTCTTTTAAAATTTTTATTTTATTTTATTATTTTCATTTGGAGACAGGATCTTGCTGATTCACTAAATTGCATAGTGTGAGCTCAAGTTTGAAGTCCTTTGTCTTGGCCTTCAAGATGGCTTGAGTTACATGTGTGCACTAACAGGTTCAGGTCATGATGTAATTGTTCATGGATTACATACTCTATTATATAGCATACAGTTTATGTGATTGCTCTCAATTTCAAGTATCATACATTATAGAACTTTTAAAAATAATTTCTTGCTGGGTATGATGGCTCACACCTTCAATCTCAGTACTAGGGAGTCAGAGGCAGGAGAATTGCTGAGTTCGAGACTTGCCTGGGCTACATAGTGAGCTCAGGGGTAGCCTGAACTCCAAAGTGAGACCCTGTATCCAAATATAAAATAATAATCATAATAATTACTTGGTAAAGATTATGTGTCCTTAATTATTTGCTTAATATACGGAACTGGATGCTGGAGTTTCATTTGAGATGCTCTTTCATTCTCTCAAACACTTATAGTTCTGTATGTTCCTATATTTACTGCTTAATAAAATATAATGTTTAATTCATTTAAAATTGAAATGCATAATATACATATGGACTCACTGTAGAAATCATTAAAGTGGGGTGAAAAGTTCATAAAAATGAGCACTTTTATAATTAATGAGTTTAAATGGTGAAAAAACTTATTTTTTTCTATTTTCTTTTACTGAATTTATCGGAACATTTTAGGTACACATCATGATCACAATGAATATTGAGAATTTTTACCTGTACATTATGTATCTTGATTCTCATTCCTCCTATTCCCTTGCCCTCCCTTTAACCCTCCAACCCATGTGTGTGTGTGTGTGTGTGTGTGTGTGTGTGTGTGTGTGTGTGTGTATTTAGGAAGGGAAAGAAAACATTTGATGTTTAAAAAAATAAAACAAAGCTTATGTATATGGGGGTGGGGGTTGTAGGGTGGGAAGGGGCAAGGGGGAAGATGAGAATGAAGTCTTTTCACGTATGGGTACAAATTCTCAATCTCAATCATAATGTGTACATAAAATGTACCAATAAAATACATTTTAAAAGCACTTGAGTGTAGTGACTGTAGCTGGCCCAGTGAACACAGGGCTCCCCGTAGCTTTAAGCCCATTATCTCTGACGTCTCCTCTACACCCACTGCTGCAGTAAGTCTCCCAGTCGCTGCCGGGACCCTGCATCTCCTCCCGTTCACATCTCCCCAGACCTGCCCGGTACTATCATCAGCTGCTCCTCACAGAACAGCAATGAGACTGGAGAGAACGTGCCTTTTCCCCAGCTTTGCCTACATCACTGCCTCAGTGAAGAGTATTACATCAAAATATGAGTCAAAGTATATTACTATCAAATTATTTTAACTGATGAAAGAAGAAACTGAGGTTGGGGAGAAAGAAAAGGAAAAGAAAGTTTGTTTTGTCACTTAGACCACAAGTTCCTCATTCTTGTCAGCACCAATGTCTCTGGCTTCACTATCACAGCTTAACTAGTATCCACTGTTTAAAAGAAAGGTTTATTTTGCCTCATGGTTTCAGTTCACCGTCAGCGGGCTCCAAGGCAGAAA
>PVIC010050440.1:0-12805 GCA_004025085.1 Thryonomys swinderianus
CCTTAGTCTATGATTGTTTCTCACAACACAGGCAAGACTACCCAAGGCTCTATATATGTTGAGATTTTCTAGTCTGACTGGTAGGAACAGGTACTTTCCTGGATGGTGTTCCTTTCCATCTCCACATGGTTTCCATTATACTTGTACAGTAATTAGTAAAAAGCCCCTTTCTAGAAAGCAGTAACTAATCAAATGTATTTATAAAGTGTTCATACATTTGTCACATGCTCCTTAATATAGTTCTTTGAGTGTGCTGAGAACCACTGGGTGTGGTTCCCAAATAAGATAGTCTCATGACAAGCTGTCACATGTTTCTGAGACAAAAACAGTCACACAGGAATTTTGAACCTTAACTGCTGTTCTGAACTAAAAATATAGAACTGACCATTATAAAGCATGCCAAAAAGGTAAATTACTTCATATTGGCTTTATATACAATTTATTTTCCAGAGACATGTTTCAGTTCAAAGTCAAACTAAGAAAGAAATCTTTGAGGAACAATTTTAAGCACTTGATTGAATGGCAACCGAAAGATTTTCAAATGCCCTGAGTCCACCATTCAAATAGATGGTACTTTACATGAACTATATAACAGTTCCTTGTCCTATAACAAATTGATATTTTCCATAAAGGACACAAGAAAAAAAGCTTATGACAATTTGTTCATAAGTTTTCTCCAAGACATAGGCATAAGCCAAATGGTTCAACCTATTTAACTTTACATAAAATAGATTTTAATTTCTGTTTTCATTCTCCTAGAATATAGTATATATCAAAATTTTCTTGTTCAATAAACTAACACATTTTAATTCAAAGTTCCCTTTCTTGAATTTTGATGAGGGTCTAAATCATACATTTGATATTATAGATATATTAGAATATCATGAGTTTAACTAAAAGTAAAACTCTATTGTTGGCAAATTATCCAAGTTTGTTTTAAGAAACATCAAATATAATCATGACTGAAAAAATTAACTTGCACTATCCATGCTACAAGAATAATATTTTCTATTTACATTATATTTTTAACTTTCCTAACAGCTAAACTTCTAATGTTTGGGAAAAAAACTATATACGACTCAAATATCTATTGAAGATAGCTTATTAGGACACTAAAAAAGATAATATGAGATTCACTTTGATCATTTCAAATTGATGCATTTGAAACTCCTTTACAACCATGTAGAAATCAAAATGGGTTTGGGGCTTATCAATATGGACAAAATGTGATTATACCATATTTTCATGATGGTTAATTAATTTACTTCAATAGAAAGCACTGTAAATAGAACTCATCCACTCAACTACCTGGATTTTAATAAGAGTAAGCATTGTATATCTGGAACAAAAGGAAGACTCTGACATGAAAATGGAATTCAGCCTACTTATATAAGAAATATTCCAAGAAGAAGAGCAGGAAGCACATAAATAAATAGATAAGAGTTGCCACAAAATTTAAGTTCCTTTGTTGAAGCAGATCATCACAAGATGTGGCCCAGCTTCTAATTTTGAGTTCACTAACCAAAGTATCATTCATAATTCTCATCCATCCCTAGATGGCACTTCATTTGCTAGGTTTATGGCAGCATAATGCAAACATTTAGCTTTTCATATTTACCCTACCAGGGTCAATCATGAAAGATGAAAGAATTTATTTTCTTGCCAACCTGGCTTTTTTATAAAGCTCCTCTAATTTGATTAGTTCTCATTTTCTAAACTAGAGTTTTGTGTGTGTTCACAGAACTTCCAGGGAAATTGTAAAGACCATCCATCACTGTCAGTTCTACTCATTCTTTCACAGGCATTTAAATGTGTCTACTATTTAAATATGAAGTAGGAGGGAGAGATCCAAGAGGGCTGGAACTCATAGTACCTCTGCACCTAGAAAATAAATCAAAGGAAGTTGAAGGCTAATTAACTATGTCTGTAATTCTGATAAAGACAATGTGAAGGGTTTATCCCTTTAACTAAGATGTAAAATTTCATTTTTCCAGTGTGAAAGCTATGGTTGTATGCCCACTCATATTGCAAAGAGGCATAGTCCATACCTCATCAGTCTTTAGTCCAGTGAGTCATGACTTCAATGAGTCTCACCTCGTCCCAAGACAACACTCGATAATCATTTGACATTCCATTGCCTTTTCCCTTGTGTTTTCCCTAGCAGAGGAGGGTGAGGAACAGGGTGGTCTCCATTGTGTTGATTTCTAAAGGGATTCAATAACTGCCAAGAAGAAGCCAAACTACTAGAACAATCTCTATCACTAAATTTAAAGAAATCAGTTAAAATTATCCACAATTAGCTTGGGAGCACATTCTTATAATCCCAGCACTCTGGGAGGCTGAGGCAGAGGACTGTAATGTTAAGCTCTACTGGGAAAGCCCTGAGTTCCTTTTTCAGTATCACAAAAAAATGCTGTCTTACTTAAAATAACAGGAACGAAGTGGAGCTGCTCCTGAGTTCTTCTTTGTTACAGTAAATTAAACATATAATTGACGACAAGTAAAGTTCATGGAAAATCACCAGTTGTCCTAATTGCCTTGTCATCTTAGTATCCCTGTCTTAAATGGGTATCATGAGTCTATACAGTCGTGAAGACAGAATCCAGTTCAGTAGTTAAGTAACACAGTCAAAATACTGTTTTGCTCTGTGTGTGTGCATGCGTGCACGCACATGCGAGTGCACATGCATGCATGTACAAGTGCATATACTACTACTTTCCCCAGCACTGTTTCTTGTCAGACAGCAATTGTTTGATTTAAAGAACAATATATATTTTAAAAATTGTGCTATACTTTTACATCTTTTGTTTTCCTATTTTCATTATTATTATGGGGCAGATTTTGTCTGTGCCATGAGGCAATTAGAAAGGGAAAATTAAAATGAGTAATAACAACTAAAGCTAGTAGGATCATCTTCTTCTGGCAAGAAACCAAGAATAAGAAATGAGCACTCTGAATGAGGACCCAGATAAGTTCAGGACAAGAGAGTTGGTCTGATTCAGATTGGTTCCAACCAAGAAATCACACAAGCCTAAAGGTGGCCAACACACCAGCACTTATTTTATATCTTCCAGCTCAGCCATAGTTATATGCCAAATATCAATACAAAGTATGATGAGCCCAAATTCTCAAAGGGCAAAGTTGGACACATTTGGGACAACAGAATCAACAGCTCTCTTTTTTGTAACTGCTGTTCATCGTTTGCATTTCACTTTTGTGTTTCACCACTCAGAGCCCACAGCATCTGGATGGTATGCAAGTCACCTTCTACAGCTGGGCACCTTCCTTACCCCCATATTCATCACATGACACATTCCGTATCATCTCTTTGTTTATAGCTGTGGGTGCCCAGTGACTGTACCCATCTTTTCCATCACCACCAATGTTAGCTCCACAATGTAGTGAAGAAAGGAGGGTTGAAGATAAGAAAACTACAAAAGGTAAGCCTGGGAGGAAACCATTTAGTCAGCTACAGAGTAAAGGGTATTGTTGGAGTATTGCTTCTTCCCAGAACAGGAGTCACAAGCTATTCTCCTCCCAGACTAGAAATAAAGTCCTGTTATTATTAGTAAGAAACAGATATATCACAGAGTTACATGCAGATGCTAGAAGCCAGAGACAACAGCCAGGTGGAGCTTATAGAACGTGCTGCAATGACTAGAAAAAAAGCCTGTGAATGTATTTAAAATAAGTTGGACCATGAGCATTATTGATAATACTCACCCTTCCTCTGAGTAAGGAGGGTTGGCCAGTTGTTCCACTCTGGATATTTTCCTTATACATCTTCTTCACTCAACTCCTTAGCTTCTGGTTTTGAATTTTTCTGGCCAAATCCACACTTATCAATAGGAATCATAACCACAACCACAAATATCATGTAAAAGATCCTAAGAAAGGATGGGGGAACAGTTCCAAGGACAATTACCTAAGGGATTTTTCAACCATGGTGTTTGTTTGTTGGTTTGTTTTAATTCAAGTTTAAATGTTTTCCAGAGTATAAGCTGCAATAGAGCTGAAGGACAATGAGAATGCTAAACATTGTCCCTTTTATATCAGGCAAAATAGCAGAGACCTCAGACTGTCTGTCCTAAGAGCCAGGTGCCTGTCAAGACCCCTGATTCTCCTACAGCAAGGAGGAGACAACCCATTTAAGAATACTCATTTTCACTTTCTCCTCAAAGAAAATTATTGAAGAGTCGCATTTATTGTTTCTATGCACACTTTTCAGGTGAAGTAAAGGTTATATTAAAAGTTTGGGGAGCCACAGAAGCATACTGCAAGTAAAAACATAGTACTAAAAGTTCACTCTTAAGCCACTGTTGACACACTTTCAACCACACCTTCGGTAGCACAGTCTATTTTACAAACTAGAATCGTCAACTTTGGCTTGTGTGCTGAAAAAAGCAGGGAAAATGTATGGGCATAGTCCCTCCTCATTCTACGTTTAAGAAAATACCTCTAGCATGTGTGGGAATTGTTAGTATGCAAATCACATAAATACACATTCAAGCAGGCCTAATACATCTTTTGAATCCATCTGGAATGTTCCCCCACCCCCACCCCTCCATTGCTCTTTCGTGCAAGTGACCAAGCACAGTGTTTCCAAAATTGGCACATTTCAAGGTCAAATGATACAGCAAACAGAATCTGACCTCAAACACTATGCCTTTCTCCATTCACTGATCCTTGGAAATCTAAACACAGCACTGCACCTTGCTTTCGGCAAGTTAATAAATCTTCGTCTCAGAAGATTGCTTGCTTCTTTCTCAAGTGCTTACAGAAAAGACATCTGGATGTGTCTGTTTCTCCCCTCCAACACCCACCATCCACAACCCCTCCACACGCGTGCACAGCTGGATGAGCGAGGAGAGTGTGTTTTTAAAATTCTATTGGTTCATATAGGCACAGAATCTGAAGCAGCTTCAACATGGACATCAAGTAAAAAATATCAGTTTTCAAAAATCTGTAATTATGCATTTACACAAATTACATAATTCTGTATGTGTTTACATACAATTACATATATCAAGTAAATAACACAACGTTGTAGAGTTAATGAGATGAAAATGAATGAAAATGCCATCCACGGAAGCCATTAATTTATCTATAGAACAGGATCTGGTTGGGCAGTTCCCCAACACCGACCTGGCACATCCTGCAACACTGCTTGGGAACATTTGCATGACAGATAGGAAGTTGGTTCAGCCCATGCCCCATAAATCTTTGAACCATGGTGCAAGTGCTGGCACCGAGAAGATAGTGGTTTGGCTATCTGAGCATCTGTACGTGAAACTGGAACCCCCGCTCCACAGTGGCCACGGGGCTGGGGGCTGCCATCCAACAGGAGGCATATGGTAAGCTGAGGGTGGTTCTTGCCCAGCACAGGTCAGTGCCTACTGACACCCTGAGCCATCCATACTCCCACAACACCTCTATACATACATTGCATAAGTCAGTACTTATTTATTTACAGACCATTACAGTTTATTGTATCAATTGCCAGAAGTGTGTAACATTTTACTTTCCTTTAAAAAAAAAAGTATCAGAACAAAATAACTTCAAAAGTAGACATTAAAGTAGTATTTTCTAGGAATGAATGGAAATGTATTTATTTTTCACAATTCCTCTTTCTTTTGGGAGATTACCTGGATTCTCACACTACTGTAAGATTACTTTTGGCTGTCTTCTAGAGTCGGTTTCTGCAGGATAAATATTGAACCTGTGACATCCTAGAAACCTGACTCTTCCCTACAATCACTTTTTAATCTTTTTCAACAACAAAAAAAAGTAATGCCTTTTGGAAAAGCTAACACCTGAATAGGTGCACATTTTAGCAGCAGCAAAGAGTTAAACAATAAATAAAAATACTACTTCTCAGAATTAAATGCAGTTGCTTTTTAGGAAGTAAAAGGGGGAAAATCCCAAGAACATAAATGAAGGAGACATTCTGATCTTTATCATAAATCAATATTTTACAGTGCTTGTTCTCCCTTTCTCCATGAGACTTCTCAATCAGAATATCAGACTTAGTTCCCCCTCAGTGCACAACAGCAGTTGGGCCCCGCGGTGTACTCCAGCTCAGCCCAGGGGAGGCTAGTGTGTGTGCTCACGCCAGTGAGGAACGCGCTTCTCCTTCCTAACAGCTCTAGCTCGCCAGTGACACGTTTTTACATTTCATAGAGAATGTGCATCCGAGTAAAACCAAGTCAGAATTCTAAACTGTAAAATTAGTTACACAAATCCCAACACATTTCTTAACTGTCATTTTCCATTTCCCAATGTAACTGGCTAAAAAATGTTATGTGTCTAAGAATTAGCTATAAATTCCTCTTTTTCTTAAATATTGCTTTAAGAATTTGGCTCTTTTCACCTTAGTAAACAGTAAGAAATAGTCTCCCTTGCCCAAAGGCAAGTTCTAAAGTTATTGCTACCAAAGAAATAAGTATTCTTATGCTTTTCAGCATAAAATGTTATAAAAGACTTGTAAAGATATTATGTATAGTAACTTCCCTCTCTAAAAAAATTTAGTGCTTGTGAAGACCATTTTAAAAAATAAACAGTCAATGAATATAATATTGTCCCCTTCATTGTCATTATTGATAAAGATTTATTGGTTTCAGGTTGCAAGTTTTACTTGAAGGGTGTTGTTTTACCACGTAATCATGACAGTTCACACTGAAAGCAATTCTCTATAAAAGATGTTAGTTACAATGGCCCCTAAGATACTAGTACAATTTCATACTTGGTAGCCAAGTGCACAAATAAAATGTTTACAATAATGATCCTATTCATTTGACTTGTCATTTTTTTTTAAAAAAAGGCTGTGCTAGATAAGCTTTTTTGTTTGTTTCTTCCCTTTTTGAGATTAGTACAATGTTTGACCCTAGTTCTGGAGGTGGGCTAAAATAAAAAGTAATGTTCTGCTTTGGTATATTCTGTAATAGACTGAAACAAGTAAGACATATACCAACCCTCATATTCCCCAACCATGAAGTTACAGTGATGGAGTCACTTATGAGAGAGGAAAATTACAGACACAGAATAAAAGGTTGAGACCCAGTTTATCTTTAATCCTCTGGGATAAGCTATGAAACAAGCAGTCTGAAGAGCGAATACTCAGTGTCATGAGCAATGTGCATAAGTTTACAATGATATGGGAAAAAAATAGATTGTCACCTTTAGTACATTAGGGTCATTAGAATGTCTCCTATCCATGCACCATTATATCTACTTGCATGAATTTACCACAGATTCATAGCAGACTTTGCCACTTAATGCTTACAGAGCCTAAAGCTTCCAAGATGCCTATCTGGCCTGTACATATTTCATTAAAAATAAACTCTATATAATAAATAAATATATAAAATAAATAAAATGTTGCCTTTGGAATTTCTATAAATAAATTTAACTTTTTTCTTTTTTCTCTTTTTTCATTTTTCTTTCTTTTTTTGTTTTTTCTTTATTTTGTTTTTTTTTTTGTTTTATTTTGTTTTTTTCTTTTTTTACTAAGAGGTCTTTGCTTTAAGTTCACTGGCATGATGCCAGTAAGAATTAACTGAAAAGGTCTTTTAAGTGAGACTGTACCCTCCATGCCTTTGAAAATGCAGCGTACCCTTGCACGGGCCACCAGCCAGAAGTCTTGATGAGTAGAAGGATGACAGCTGTGCTGATACAGGATGAAGTACAACTGATCGAAAATGTGAAAGCGTGTCTATTTCCCAGCATGCATCAGGCCGCTGTCTTGCATGTCTCTCTCAGGTGTCCACTGCCACTCACCCACTCACACACTCACACCCTCTCACCCTCTCATTCAGTCCCTCTCTCTCCTTCTTCCACAGGAAATCCAGCAATGGCCCAGGCAGCCCTCCAGGAGGACCAGCCACTAAGTGCAGAACAAAATCAGCATGTTCTCGTCCAAGCTTCCATCATACATTATGCATGCGACAAAGTTTGGCAACAGTGGGGCCAAGGTGATGACACAGCTAATCAATAAGAACCCACCGCATGAAACCATTTATAGTGGTTACTTTGTTAAGGGCTCAAGTGAAGAAATTGTCTTTGTCAACTTTGGCTTAGAATATCCTTATATAGTTCAGGTACTTTGTCGGGGTCCACTGGTCTAGGTAAAAAATGTGTGAATTTCTGATGCCGTTTAGTCCTGGTCCCTTCTCTTGGAGTCCCATCTTTATTTAATGCAACATAATACCGCCTTCCAGTGTCCACGTGTTTATATAGGTTTGATGAGTACGTGTTATACCAATTTTCTTCAAACTGTTCTCTGAATACACACTCTTGAGTTAGTTTGTCCTGTTAAAAACAAACAAACAAACAAATAAATATGTTGCAAAATTAATTACTTTCCATAATAAAAGCAATATTCTACTGTTATACAGTCCAAGCTGAGTAACTTATCCAAAATACTTGAGACCAATATTTTGGGCTTTATTTTTTCAGATTTTGGAATATTTGCATGCACATAATAAAATATCTTGGGGATGGGGCCAAGTCTAACATTTATTTATATTTCAAATACATCTGTACACACAGTGTGGAATCTTTCATTTGTAGTGTCAGGTTGGCACTCAAAAACATTTGGATTTTTGGGGGACTTCTGATTTCAGATTTTCAGATTGTGGATGCTCAACTAGTATAACCCTGATGAGAAAATAGTGATGTTTTACATCCATTTTAACTACATCAACACATTTTACAAAAATTGCTTGACTCTATCAATTTAACATTTCAATTTCTTATTCATGATGACTAAAACACAAAGCACTCTAAATGTTTCCCTGTGAAATTCTTCCACATGCCAATTATCATACTCAAAGGACAACACACAAGGTCATTTCTATTTTTACTACAGCAACCAGACAGAGACCATCCTGGGAGGAAGCACTTTGCTGAAGCCAAAGGCTCAGACCACTGCCTCACCTCAAGTATATTTTGTATAAAATCCTTACTACATGACCAACATTTGCAGCACTACAAGGACATCAGACATTTTCTGTCCCTCTAAGCAGCCATGTTCACTAGGAAGAATGTTTCTAGCTTCACTGTGAGATGCTTTTTCAAAATGCAGATTTCTGAGCCTCAGCCCTTTATTATTCTTTCTGATCCAGAAATTCTCAAAACAGCCATCTCTAACAGGCCACTGTAAGAATTCTGAAGCAGATTAATTCTCTGTCCACACTGAAACATAACCAGTTATCCCCTTGGTATCTTCAAGGACTTGCTTTCAAGACACCTCCCTATCCCATAACAAAACCTTTGGATTCTCAAGTCTATTACGCAAAACCTATTTTGCACAGAATCTATACATATCTACTCAAGACCTTGAGGTCCTCTCTAAATAACTAATAAGGCCTAACACAAATGCTATGCACACAGTTGTTAGACTACGTTGTTAAGGGATGATTGACAAGAAAGTTGTACAAGTTCAATACAGATAAACCTTTTTTTGATCCACGGTTGGTTGAACCTGTACATGCACCACTTGTGGACAGGAAGAGATGGCCCTAATGTTTTCTACCATGACTGAGCCTTTCACAGTGCATAAAAATGAAAATAAATACACTGGCCACTTATTTCCTTGAATTCAGATAGAAGAGTCCCAACCTTAAAAAGTCACAGGCTGAGGCATACAGACAAAGAAGAAACCTCTACTTCTTTCTACATCCTAAAGCAAAAGAAAAGTTCCCTATCCTTTTAACTGTCTTCTTTCTCATTTGAGCACTGTAAAAAGTGGGTCCCTTTTAACCCCCTGGCCTAGGGCTCTTAGGGCTGTGTCACTTAGGACCAGAGATAATAAATGCAATCACATCCAAAGCCACAGAATCTGTCCAGCCAGAAGCAAATGCAGCAGAGTAGCTGCTGGAGAAGTAAGATGATGGGCCTGCCTGGCCTTTTGACTTTTATTGCTTCCCTGAAACATAAAATCAATACTTTCCTAGATGGCACTTTAAAAAAAAACTAAATACTAAAATTACTTTTTAAAATATTAATTTTTCTCTTAGCCACCCAGCACCTTACATAAATTTTTTTTTTCTTTTTTGAGACAGGGTCTCGCTTTGTAGTTCAGGCTGGCCCTGAGCTCACTATGGTGCCCAGGCAAGCCGCCGCGAACTCAGCAATCCTCCTGTCTCTGCCTCCCGAGTGCTGGGATGACAGGCGTGAGCCACCACGTCCGGCATTGTGGTATGCGGTGTTGATTTGTTGGTGGGCGTGTCTCCACACCCAGCATTATATGTGGTTACCGGGGATCGAACTCAGGACTTGCGAGGCAGGCGCCGGAACCACTGAGCTAACCCTCCGGCCCCCTTACATAAATCTTTAAAAATCCCTTTTCTATAGGTTCTACATCCATGGGTTCAACCACCTGCAGGTTGAAAATAATTGGACTATAAACTATCAATACTGAGCATGTACAGACTTTTTTTCTTTATTCACAGAACAATCCAGTACAACTGTATATCCATAAATTTCTATTTCATTGGGTATTGTAAGTTATCTAAAGAAAATGTGAGGTCTATGGGAGGAGGATTTGTGTGGGTTCTCTGAAAATACTACACCGTTTTACACCAGGGACTTGAGCATGAGCAGATTTAGATGGCTGAGGGATGTCCTGGAACTCATCTCCCACAGATTGTGAGAAACGCCTATAATCGATATAAGAGCATCGGACATTCTTCTTTTCCTACGATCCAGAGCGGGACAACAGACAGTAAACATGTTCTTCCACCAAAATGACAGATGTCCTTTTTACATCTGTATAGTTGAGAGCACAATTTAACATTTTCCATTCACAGATCACAGTTTGGGAGTATCCATCGATGAATTCCAAGTGTGGAATAAGTCAAGAGAGCAAGGGGGAGAGAGGAGGAAAGGACAGAATGTGAGAAATCCACAGCTCGGTTCAAGGCCAGATTCTCTGTGTCTCTTCCTTAACCCAAAGGTTTACACATCAAATATGGCTGCTGCAGGACTGCTCTTCCTCAAAGTGCTCTGCTCAGTGGTCAAAAGCACCGAGCAACAGGTGGTTGCTGCTGCTGTATTGGTTTATTTTGTTGCACTGTTGTTTTGGGTTTTTCATACTGAGGAATCAAACCCAGGCCCTCACATATGCTAGGCAAGTGTCCTTCCAAGGAGGAATACCCTTACTCCAGATTTTCAATGAACTCTTATCAGTAACAAAGTTTTGCTACAGAAGATGAAAGAAAGGAAAACAAAAAGAAAAAAACCACTGCATCAGGCCAGACCAATAATGCAGACAGTCAATGCTGGGTTCAAAGAGACAAAATGAATTAACTGCAGAAAGTGAGCAGTTAGCCCCAGCTCCACGCACAGCTGTTGCAGTGGCCGGGAAGCTCAACCCAGCAAAGCTGAGCATCAGAGTGAGGCAACCCTTCATCTCCTTCTGAGGTGATCCCAGGAAGGGCCATCTTCCCGGCAACAGCCCCTCCTGCGTTACACCCAAGTGTGAACACTTCTCTCTCCTCTCTGTTAAAATCCATGAAATAAAGAGAGTGTGTTAAAGCCATTAACAGCTATTTTAGTCCTTACTTCCATCTGCATAATAAGTAGTCTGCTCACAGGCATGACTATTCCTAGCTCTTCCTAGCTAAAAAGGGCCAATTTTAGATTGCTATAATTAAGTAAATTTTCTAAATAAATTATGTACTTTTTTTCATTAATAAAATGGACCAAAGTATGGAATGAGATGCTGAGCCCTCAGTTCCATAAGGGACAGGAAAAAATCTGATTTAAATTACACTTTATTTTTCTCAGCAGGAAATCATATCACATGCCAAACATCTCCCAATTAATCTTTATTTTTAAAATGTAGAACAATTCCTCCTCCTATGGGGGTCATAAGTTAGGGAGAGTTTGTATTTCCATTGCTGAGAAGTACGCCTGAGCATGACACCCCTGCTGCAGGGAGCTCCAGCAGAAGACAGCCAGCTCCCGTGTGGCAAGAAGCCTGCTCACCACCTTACTCGCCGGAGGATATTTATAACTGCTTGCTCACCCCTGTAAGTCTCAGAAAGCTCCTCATTAAAAAGGTGAGTACAGGCTGGGCGTTCTCCTAATCCAAAATTCAAAAAGCTTCACATTCCAGAACTTTCAAGGCATCTTGTTGCTACCCAAAGTTTTGGATTTTTAATTAGGGGTGCTTAAAGTCTATGCAAATATAACAAGGTCCCAGAAAATCTGAAATCCAGAACACTTCTGGTGTCAAAGTATATTGGACAAGGTGTACTCAATATCTTAAGATAGGGTTGTGACAGGGGCAATTGCAAGGCAGTGCTGGGCAAGAGGAAGCCCTACTAAACCATGGTGTTATGTTAGTATCACTATCATAACCTCTTAGGAATGGACTGGCCCTAGAAAACCATTTGTGTGATTTTTCCAGTTAAACACATGGGGCAGGCAGCAAGGCCCAGACGTGAGACAATCTACCCTGGCCTCCTTGTTACAATAATGAAACCACTACAGTAAGAAGCATCCAGGAGCACAACTCATGACTCATGCTTAGGACAGGACCCTTTCCAGTTCCCACTCTTCACTGGCTAAGTCCTGTGGTTCCTGCAACCTGGCCCATCCGTGAGACCCACACCGCTGCTCCCAAGGGGCAGCCATCCTGCAGACCAAGGGTTCAACTTTTGCCACCCACGCTCAGGGACGGCTAGCAACTACTCTTCTTGAATCAGACACACTTCCTTTTGTCTTCACTCCACAATACAATTTAAGAAAAATACACTACTCATTTTGTAAGAAAAAGGGGTGCAAAGGAAAAGTAAACAGC
>PVIC010050441.1:0-12727 GCA_004025085.1 Thryonomys swinderianus
GGGGAGGTCACCAGATCTCCTGGGCCCGGACTGAATGCTTCAACTCCACCCACCCCACTTGCCTTTCACTCTGGGCAACGTGTACAAAGTGAAATGTGTACACTTTACAGTATAATTCAGTAAGTTTTGACAAAGTTTAACGAACCCCCAAGTGAAGATGCAGGGCGTTCCTTAATTCCCATGAACTCTCTTGGCCAAGTCCCTGTGTTTGAAGTCCTTCCGCAATAACCGTGCGTCACCATGCGTCTGCGCTTGCTCTCTTAGACTTCCTACACAGGGAGTCGCATGGTGCATACTTGTGTGTTGCTTAACTCCTAATTCTGTTTTGGAGTTGCGTCCATGTCATTGTGTCATTGTTTCCTCCTTTTATTTATTTATTTATTTTTGTTCGGAAGTTGAACTCAGGGCCGCGCGCTTGCTAGGCAGACGCTGCACTGCGGAGCTGTATCTCCCAGCCCCGTTTCCTCCCCTGAATCCATCTCCATCTCCGGAGGGAAGTAGCATCGTCTCTGCACCCCTCACCTGTCTGTGGACAGCTGGACTGTTTCTGGTGGGTGCAGGGCTTTCAGGAGACGTGTGTTTGCACTTGTGCTGGACTCACCTCCCCCACTGCTCCCAGGCTGTCCGTGACTGAGGTCGTCAAGCCTCCTCAGTCGCCTACTGAGGACACTGCCAAAGCCACTTTGAGTCCTGTGGCTCTGCCTGGTCTTGGTGCTGGCCTCCTCCCTGCATCCTCTCCTGCCCCTTCTCCCTCACAAGCACCCCCTCAGTGACCCCACTGTCTCTGGCCTCTGGCATCTGCCTCTTGGAAGACCCCCCCTGGACTCCACCTAGGGCGGAGCCCCAAGGTCATGTCCTCCCCGTGTTTTGGGAAGGATGAGCCAGGGAGGCTGGGCAGAAAACATGTGGCATGGAGCAGGCTCTCTACCTGGCAGGGTCCAGCTGGGCGGGTAGGAAGTTCACTGGTTGATTCTGCAATGTTGGCTCAGGGATTTAGGAGGAGGGGTGAAGAAGGAAGGTTTCCCAAGGGGAGGAACGGTGGATGGGAGTTCGGTCCCACACTTCTGCTTTTGTTTTTTTGTTTTTGTTTTTGAGACAGGGTCTCGCTTTTTGTTCAGGCTGGCTCTGAGCTCACTATGTAGCCCAGGCAAGCTTCGAACTCAGCAAACCTCCTGTCTGCCTCCCGAGTGTTGGGATGACAGGTGTGAGCCACCACGCCTGGCACTGTGGTATGTGGTGTTGATTGCTGGTGGGCATGAGTCTCCACGCCCAGCATTGTATGTGGTTTCTGGGGATCAAACTCAGGACCTTGCACTTGCGAGGCAGGCGCTGGAACCACTGAGCTAACCCTCCGGCCCCCCACACTTCTGCTTTTAAGAATGACCTCAAGGATGTGGCAGACAGGAGGCCAGGGTTTGGAAGGCTTCCATGGACATGGTAAGGATGAAATCAGGTGCTGTGGGACACACCTATAAATCTGGTCACTTGGGAGGCTGAGGTAGGAGGATCACAAGTTCAAAGCTAGCATGAGCCATCGAACAACACCCTGTTTTCCAAATAAAAAGGGCTGGGGGTTAGCTCAGTGGCAGAATCGTTGCGTGAGCAAGGCACATCCAGGTTCACTCCCCAGTACTGAAGGAGGGGACTCAAAACTGACAAATCACCCCACTCTTTGTAGGTTATAAAGTGCTTTCCCACAAAGTTAGCTTTCTGACCTCAGAACACCGCATGAAGGAGGCAGGAAATGACACCCCAGTAAGAACACTGGGCCTCTGAGAAGGAGAAGCAGCAACAGGAGCTGTCACTTGGCTGTCTGTTACCTCACCTCTGTCCAGTTTCAAACGGGGCCCCTATGACTACCCTGTCTGCCCACACCACTCCCCAGAAAGCTGGCATTAGCAGTCATTGTGAGTGTGTTGGGAGCCCCGATGCCCTCCGTTTATTAGATCTGCTCCAACATCCTCCTGTTGTAGGCTGGCTCAACTTTGTAGTCGCAAATGCCACAGCCGCCAAACCAACTCTGAGAACACTTGCTCCTTGTGCCTTCCAGTCTGTGGGCGGCCGTGGCATCTGGGCAAGTAGCCCAACATCACATGATCACTCAGTTGTCCCTCCTTGCTGTGCCCCAGCAGCTTGCCATGACCAAGACCCAGCCTGCTGGACAGGAGGGCAGAGTCTGTGTCTCTTGCCAGCAAGAGGGGCTATTGTTTTTTTTTTTTTTGGAGACAGAGTCTCGCTTTGTAGTTCAGGCTGGCCCTGAGCTCACTATGGTGCCCAGGCAAGCCGCCGCGAACTCAGCAATTCTCCTGTCTCTGCCTCCTGAGTGCTGGGATTACAGGCGTGAGCCACCACGCCCGGCATTGTGGTATGTGGCGTTGATTGTTGGTGGGAGTGTCTCCACGCCCAGCATTATATGTGGTTACCGGGGATCGAACTCAGGTCCTTGCGCTTGCGAGGCAGGTGCCAGAACCACTGAGCTAACCCTCCAGGCCCGGGGCTGTTGTTTTTACTCTGAGGGGCCTGATGCTCACAGACAGTTCAGACTCAGACAAGGAGGTCCCCACGCCTGTCTCCACCAGAACAGATTCTAGCTCCGTGTCAGCTCATCTCTATCCAAGCTCAGGACCCCAGTGCGTCTAGCAGTGACCTGCTGGGGATTTAATGTCACAGCTATGTTTGCCTTTCTCCCCCTCCCCCCTCCTGCCCTTCTCGCCCTTGAACCTCTCCCATCTCAACCCCATCTGTCTCCCTCACTGGTGGGAAGCCTCTGTCTCTCTGTGTAGTTCCACTTCCACTTGTGCGATCGAGTAGGAAGGCAGCAAGGGAGGCCCTAGAAGCCTGTGAGTTTCCTTGCGCTGGGAGGCCCTTGCCTACTGCAAGGCCCCTCGCGTAGCTGCTGGCCCTGCCTCATCCCTGGGATAAAGGAAAGATGCCCACTGGTGGAGCAGGTGGTGCTTTCCCTCCCTTTTGCTATCTGCTTCACGCTTATGTAACAATCATGTTTGCAAGCCCCGAAGAGACAAGGCAGGAAAGTGCTAAGAGAACTGAAGCTACACTGAATCCTTCGCCAGACAGAATCAACATGAACAGGAAGCCTGGGTGGTCACCAGCCCTGGAGGGAAACGTTCATCCTGACTCACAGGAAGTGCCATTTTCTCTTACTAGCACAAAGAAAGACTCTAATTTCAAAACCCAGTTCCAGCGTCCAGTTCCAAATCAGAGAGCTGAGCTCAGCCTCCTCATCTTTCTGAAGACTCACGAAAATGGCATGAAGCTAAAGAAGCAGAACAAACCTGGGCAAGGCCACGGAGGCTCTTAGGAGCCATCATTAGTTACAGATTTTTAGAGGAGGTTGAGAGCCGATAGGAGGTACCTATGGCTCAGTGGAACCAGCAAGTTGAGTCCCAAAATAGAGGGAGACGTGGAATGTTCCAAGACTTCCTCTGCCTGTAACAAACTCTCCCCGATCTCCCCGTGGATCCCTGTATTCCATCCAGACATCACCACCAAGAGGACTTCCAGGGCTGCCCAGTCTTGCCAGCCTTCTTCCACAGCGGGTCCCTCCCCTCCCTGAGTTACATTACTCCTTCTCATCCACACTAGAGGGCGAGCTCCCTGAGAACAAGGGCTGGGTCTTTGGCTGTCCTCCAGATGCCCAAACAGAAAGCACTTGCGAGAAGTAGGATAACCCTTCTCACCCCCCTCCCCATAAACGATATCCTAACCCAAGTACCCAGAATCTGCAAATATGTCAACAAGAGACAGGAGAGGAGGACGTGGCAAAGCTGGCTGGGAAAGCAGGGCTGACCGGTTAATTACAAGATCCTGGAACACATGTGCAGAACAGTTCCCCGAGCCCCGCGAGTGCACTTCTAGAGAGAACTTGGGCGGGTTTTCAATAGGACATCTAGGCTTGACATCAGCCCGAGGAGCGGATGACACAAAAAGGACGGTCGCCAGAGGGTTTTGCCACTTTGTTCTCTCCTGCAGAGACACCTGCCTGCACGCTGTAGGGTGCACTTCTTTTCCTACTTGCTCTGCAGAGATGCTACTGTTTGCGTTTGTCTTGACTAATTCTTTGCTCAGGACAGAAAGAATTTAGAAGCCATGTCTTGAAAGAGACTCCAGCATCTGAAAATCCAGTAACAGACATAAGGGCATGAAGGACTTGCGGATGGGATGAAAGGTCATGAAGTAGGGAGAGGGTCCTGGCCATCCAGGTGGGTCTGCTGTCTTTATGTGTGAAAGAACGAGACAGCAAAGTGAGTCAGAGAAGATGTGCCCATGGGGAAGCAGAGAGAGTGGGGCCCTAAGCTAAGAAACGAGGAAACCTCTAGAAGCTGGAAAGGGCCAGGAAATGTTTTCCTTTATAACTGCTAAAAGGATCATCCGTGATGAACTCGTAGTTCAGTGAGGCTGATTTGGGGCTTCTGACCTTCAGTACTGTAAGATTTATGTTTAGATACCAAGTTTGCATTGATTTATTGCACCAAGGATAAAAATTCACACAGTGCTCAGTAAATACTCAATGAATGAATGAATACTTGAGTCCAGAAAGGGGTAACTTTCACCCCTACGCTTTGCATTCTCAGGGAGGGCAGAGGAAGAGTCTTGCCTGTCATTGTCCCTAGGGAGGAATCCTGCCCTATGAGGGGACACGGTGAGGCCAGGCAGCGCTAGCACAGACTGGGAAGGGGGAATGGAGCTGAAAGTGCTTCCTATTCTGCCACCCACTGCCGACCTCTGCTGGAGCAGGGTGTTTCCTAAGGGTAAAGGCTTCCCCCGCTGCTGACTCTTGTGCCTGCTGACACTTGTAGGTGTCTGGCCCCTTTGCTGCAATGGACTATGTTTGGAAAGAAAGGATCCCTTTGGGTGACAGGTCCTGCCTGGCTCTCACCTCAGTGCTCCTGTCAGACTCTAGAGCTAGGAGAACGAGTGAGGAGGCTTCCCAGATCCCCTTGGAGGGTATCTCTCCTGTCACTCAAGCCCTGGGAACGGAAGACCCAGGCCCTGTCTCATGGTGCGTGGGTGGCCTCCCTGCAGTACACCACCCAGCTCTTTGCTGTTCACTGACCAGAACCTCTTCCACCTCTTCTTCCTTGTTCCACAGAGCCCAGCACACATTGAAATCACTCTGCCATCTCCCACAGAACTGTGAGAACTGCTTTCCATCCAGCGCTCCATTTGAAAAATAAATTGGTAGTAAAGGAAAAGTTCATCACCTACAGACATGAAAGCTTCCTTCTTTCTCCTTGTCCTGCCTGACTTTTGTCTGTTAAAATCCAGTGAATAAAATGACCTTGGAAATAGCCCCAGGGGCTGGGGTTTTGCCGGGTCTTGATAACATAAAGCCAGACTGCAGGAGCTCTGAGGGATGGTCTCACATTTTCAAAGTTCATGAAAAATTAGATGAAAAAAAGGCCAGCCAGAGCTGGATATGCCTAAAATTGTTCAAACATGCAGTATATTATTATTTTCTGGAATATTGGGTCTTTTGTTCAGAAAAGCAGTCACTGTCATATGAAGTTATGGATTTGCCTTTTTTGTTGTGTTTTAGAACCGATTCTTCCCATCTTCCCTGAGGAAGCAATGTGATGTCTCTTTCCTTAGCCAAACATTTCTTCACTGGGGCATAGGATCTACACGCATTTGTAATGGAGTCCACCCTTCTGCTCAAGCTGGACTGATCACTTTGTGGAAAGATCAGAAAAGAAAAAGAATAACATGCACATCATTCCTTAAACTTCCTGAAGCTGAGAAAAGAGCTAAGAGGCCTTGGCCAGTGTAAGTTCCCCTCTGCGGCTGGCACTGGTAGAGGAGGCTGACCAAACCCACCGGAAGAACCAACGTCAGGGACACAGAGGTGACAGCTGCCGGGCCCAGAGACAGGACAGGAACTTCATGTGGCCACGCGCATTGGCTCACAGGCACCTAAACCCCACCTCCCACACTCCCATCTGCGTAGCCAGTGCTTCACAGAGCAAGCTCTTACAGAGTCACAGGAAAGATCAGATAAGACTGGGTAGCCATCAGCACTTGATGAATGGTGGGGTAGCTAAACTAAGGAAGGCTTCGGGATTAGGAGCCGAGCAGACCAACTGCCAGTCCCAGCTGGAGCTCTGAGGGAGGATCACACTTACTGCAAGTTCATGACAAACTAGATGAGAAAAACTCCGTGATCCTAGAAGCACACAAGTCATTTAATTCCTCAATTTCCTTAGCTGTTAATGAGAAAATTACAGTATTCACTTCCTAGGCCATTCTGGGTTAAACCAAACACTGCATAAGGAAGCATGTCCCTGACCCCTGACACGTGCCTGACAAGCGGTGTATAGTTCCATCCCTGGGCTTGGTTACTATCCTGAGCATACCATCCAGTACCTACCCAGACCTCTCAAAATCCCAGCCTTCCACTGGAAGGACTGAGGAAGCAAGAGCAATCAGGTTAGGTGTGCTGAGCTGGCCAAGGGCTTTGCTACTTGTCCTCCAGGCATGCAAGAAAGTGAGAGCTATAGGGACTCAGCAGTCAGCTGGCTGGGTCCCTACACCTGGCTGTACTCCAGGGACAGAGACCTTAAAGGTCAACTGGCTGAAAGCCCTTCAGTAGCCCTGATAAGGCCAGGTCTGTGGCTGATGGGGCTGTTCCCGTTCCCTTCATGGACAGTGCCGGTCATAGAGGGTCAGCAAGAACTGGCTCATCTAAGCTCCCGCAGTCAACCAGCGTCCACTCCGGTGCTAGCTCCTGCCAGCTGATTCTCAAGGTCCCCAGGTCCTCATTTTGCACAAGGCTCTCTCTAGCCAAGAGGCCAGACGAGAAAATCAGTGAGGGCTCTTCTTGTCTTTTAAAACCCAAAATACAGATAGAAGAGAGGACTTTGTACCAACATAGTCACACACTTTCCTTTCAAAGAAAGCCAACTTCATGATGTGTGATTTTAGCTGACTCTGAGTGAGAGCCTTAACCTGGCCTGGGGACAGAGAACCCTGGGGCTGGGTTGAGACTTTTGGAATTTAGAAGACTCTTTCCATGCTTAGCTGTCTGTTTAGAATTCGCTCTTTTCAGGAGGATAAATATCAGCCGGTGTTTTGAAAGGGAACATATGGGTGTTGAATGACAACCATTTTCCCTTAATGACAGACATATGCTAATGAATATGTAAGTGTCCAGAGGTGAAGCTGAGGAAGCTCAGCACTAGTTGGACAGTTTTTAGAAGCCATTTTTGCTCTGAGGGCCAGGCGGCATTCGGGTTGCCTGGGACACTGAGGCTCAGAGGAGTGGGTCTTTGCTCCTGCCTCTCCCTCCCTGCAGAGACCAGGGATGGTACTGAGGGCTGACTTCGGTGCTGATGGGCTCTTCCCTGGACAGGAGGGAGCAAGGGAAGACTAAAGGGACACAGAGGCCTGAGTCAGGAACTGTAAGATGCTTCCGGGCAGAGTCACTTCCTCAGTGTGGCCCCAGCCAAGTGGGCCCCACTGTCATCACCGCAAAATGTGATAAAGCGATTCATAGGACACAGGTAAAACGCTCGCACAGAGCATGGTAGGCAGTGGGTGGGCCATGAGTTAGAGTGGCTCAGTCACCCAGGCTTGGACTCTTCCCTTCAGCCTGACCCGTTTGGGAGCTGAGATGTTGGCTCCTTTCCATGTTGTATGCCCAGAAGGGAATATTGTATCAGGCTACAGGCAGGGCAGGAAATGAAGCCCAAAGCCTCCTTGTAGGCCTCAGCCTCCTTGTGTAAGAAGAGATCTGGATAGAAGTGTGCAGGGACCCCTTCCACTCCTTCTAAGGCACTGTGGAGACTTAAACTGGCCACCTCAGTGCTGTCTCCTCGCTAAAATCCCCTGGTGAGCCTGTTCCAAACCAGACAGGAGCCCTGGAGGTAGGATCTTGGTGGGGGTCATTGGCCAGGACTCCCCAGGGGATTATAAAGTGTAGCCTGACTCCAGAATCTCTGGTACGAAATATAGTTTTTTATCTGTACAGTGCTGCTTCCAGATACAGTGTTGTAGCTGTAAGTACATTCATTTTTCCATGAAAAACAACTAGAGAAGCTAAACAAATGAAGTACACATATGTACACATGCACACGAATCTGTTTGAAAGCATTTGAGAATTCCTGAGACAGCCAGGACTTATAAGGCAAATACTCGAAAAGAAAGTACTTGATTACTTCAAAGAAGGCAAAAAGGAGAAATCAAAGAGGTGGGATAAAAAGAAAATGAATATCAAAATGATTTATACCCAGATGTATCATGATAAACAAATGAATCATGTAATTAAATGCAGCATTCCGTCAAAAGAATTTGTTTCCTGAGTTTTGAAGTAGAACACTATATTCTCAGGACTGTGGTCCACACAACTTTCCCATTTAAGACCACACTGGTTATCTTAGAAAGGGCTTTAGAAGATGTTGACGATTCTGGACAATAATGAAATAGCTAATAAAAACAAAGACATAGAGAGAACCATCCCCCCAAAGGGTTGAAAGCGATCTTGAATCCAGAGACGAAGGGCACCATAAAGAAAAGGAGGTGGTCCTAAAGGCAGCCAGAGAGGATGGGTGGAGTACATGCAAAAATAACTGGACTGAGGGGCTGGAGGGTTAGCTCAGTGGTTCCGGCACCTGCCTTGCAAGCGGAAGGTCCTGAGTTCGATCCCTGGTAACCACATATAATGCTGGGTGTGGAGACACGCCCACCAACGGTCAACACCGCATACCACAGTGCTGGACGTGGTGGCTCACGCCTGTAATCCCAGCACTCGGGAGGCAGGGACAGGAGGATTGCTGAGTTCGTGGCGGCTTGCCTGGGCACCCTAGTGAGCTCAGGGCCAGCCTGAACTACAAAGCCAGACCCTGTCTCAAAAGCAAAAAAAATAAATAAATAACTGGACTGAAAGCAGAGTTAGGAAGACCCAGGGGGGCACATGAATACTCCTGGAACGTAAGGGGAACAACTGCCACCTCAGAATGGTAAACACAGCAGCCACAATGTTACTCCAAGACAAAAACAAAGTCATTGGGATCAGCCCAAAAGGCTTTGCCACCAGCAGATTGACAGAAAATTGTTTTCAAGGATGTACATCAGGAAGGAGATGTGATCCTCGCGGAGAGTGCTGAGATGCCTCGTCAACAGCCAGCGCAGAGCGTGAGGTATGACCACAGAGGCTCCAGAATGCCTCTGTCTTTGGTTGCCAGCCCTTCTTCGCACAGCCTCGCCTTACGCAGAAGTCTGCCTCCCCTCATCAGGTGTCACTGGGGACCAGAGTTCTCATGAGACACTATTTCTGAGAAAATGATTTCCAAAATTTGGTTCCACAAAGGTCCCCCAGACCTTTTCGGGGGTCCATGATGACAGAACTACTTTATGGTCAGTATGGTAGCACATGCCTGTAATCTCAGCATTCTGGAGGGCTGAGGCAGGAGAACTGCAAGTCTGAGTCCATCCTGGGCAATATAGTAACCTGGGGTGGGGTTGGGGATGTAGCTCAAAGATTTGCAAAAATGTAAGACAGAGCTACTATTCCAGATACAGTTCGGTAGCTGTCATGTAGTAGGATAAATATCTTTGTTTCTTCACTTTGTTTGTTTATTGGTACCAGGACATAAACTTGGGCCCTTGGATTTGCAAGGCAGGCACCGATGAGCTAAATCCATGGCCAGTTTTCATTTTCTTTTCTTTTCTTTGCTTTCTTTCTTTATTTCTTTGTTTTTTTGTTTTTTTTTTTGTTTTTTTTTTTTTTTTTGAGACAGGGTCTCTCTTTATAGTTCAGGCTGGCCCTGAACTCACTATGTAGTTCAGACAAGCCTTGAACTCTTGGCAATTCTCCTGCCTCTGCCACTTGAGTGCTAGGATTATAAGCATGAGTCACCATGCCTGGCATTGTTGTATGTGGTACTGATGGCTGGTGGATGTGGGTCACCACACCTGTCATTGTGGTATGTGGTACAGGGGTCCAGCTAGAGACTTTGTAATTTCGAGGCAGATGATGGAAGCACTGAACTAAATCCTCGGCCCCAGTTTTCTTTTCTTTTCCTTTTTTTTGAGACAGGGCCTTGCTTTGTAGTTCACTATGTAGCTCACTATGCAGCCCAGGCAAGCCTTGAACTCAGCAGTCCTCCTGCATCTGCCTCCTGAGTGCTGGGATTACAGCCATGAGCCACCATGCCCGTACTGTGGTATGTGGTACTGATTGCTGGTGGGTGTAAGTCACCATGCCCAGTATAGTTATAGGTGGTTACTGGGATCGAACTCAGGACCTTGTGCTTGCTAGGCAGGTAACGGAACCACTGAGCTAAATATATGGCCCCCCAATTTTCATTTTTAATAGGAGTCACAATAAATATAATCCACATAACAAAATTGCTTTAGAATACCTAAAATTCTAAGAGTCTAAAGGGATCCTAAAGGGATTTGAGAGCTACTATTTGAGAACAATAAAGATAAAAATTCTGGGCTGGGGATTTAGCTCAGTGGATCCATTGTCTGCCTGGGAAGCACAAAGTCCCAAGCTGGATCCCTGGTACCACATATCACAATGCTAGGTGTAGTGGCTCACACATATAGTCCCAGCACTCAGGAGGCAAAGTAAGACCCTGTCCCAAAAAACTAAAATAAATAAATAATAAAAATTCAAATTAACACATTTTGCCAGCAACTATGAAGCTTTCCAACAGTGAAACACAACCTTTCCTACTCCTTCACTAAACTAGAAGAGTTTTCTATTTGAAGAGTATGTATTCAGAGCTAAGGATGTAGCTCAGTGGTGCTGTGCCTGCCTGGCAAGTGCAAGATCCTGTATTTGATTCCCGGTATCAGAAAAAAATACAAGAAAAGCACAGGGTGTGGTGGCTCAAGCCTGTAATCCCAGCACTTGGGAGGCAGAGACAGGAGCATTGCTGAGTTCGAGGCTTGCCTGGGCTACATAGTGAGCTGAGGGCCAGCCTGAACTACAGAGCGAGACTCTGTCTAAAAAAAAAGAAAGTGTCAGAAAAACATCAGCAGGCAAGGACACTGAAACAGCCACTCTGCATAAAGCAAGGATTTAAAGGAAAGAAGAACCTAAACAGAAGAGAAATTAAAGTTATTAAAAATATTAATAGAAAATTTAGAATGAAAACTATACTATTTGAAATTTAAAATTCAGTGGGTAGGATTAACAGAAAATAAAAAATTCTTTAAATAAAAATAAATCTGAATGAAGATGTATCTATCACAAAAATAGTCAAGGGTTACTAAATAAATTGAATTTGAATTAAAATCTTTCATATCCAAGACACAAATGTATACACACAAACACACATATACAAATGATTTTGTTAGAGAATTCTTTCAAATATTTAAGAAAAAAAATAACCCCAACCTTACCTAAATCCTTGGGAAGAATAGCAATAGATGGAATACTGCCCACCTCATTTTATGAAGCCAACATAACCTTGACTTGAAAGTTTGATATGGACATTACAAGAAAGGAAGATTATAGGGCCGGAGGATTTGCTCAGTGGTTCCAGCGCCTGCCTCACAAGCGCAAGATCCTGACTTCGATCCCTGGAAACCACATACAATGCTGGACGTGGAGACTCACGCCCACCAGCAATCAATACCACATACCACAGTGCAGGGCATGGTGGCTCACTCCTGTCATCCCAGCACTTGGGAGGCAGAGACAGGAGGATTGCTGAGTTCGAGGCTTGCCTGGGCTACATAGTGAGCTCAGAGCCAGCCCGAACTACAAAGCGAGACCCTGTCTCAAAAAAAAAAAAAAGAAAGAAAGAAAGAAAGGAAGATTATAAATGAATCTTTCTCAACAATGCTGATGCAAAATCCCTTAATAAAATATAGGGATGCAAGATCCAGTAATATATAAAAAGATTAATACCTCTAGCAAGAAGATTATATTATTCTACAAAGGAAAGAGTGAGTGCTTTAACATTTAAAAACCAAAGTGATTTACCACATACAACCAGATCAAGGAGAGAAATCATATACATTTGGTAAAATCTGATATTAATTAGACCTATAACAAGAAAATTTCAGGAAAGTAAAAGTAGACAGTAAAAAATAAAAAGAAATTCTTCAATCTAAAAGGATAGCAGCAAAAAAAAAACTATAGTAAATCTTTAAATGAATGTAACATATTTGAAAGTTTTCTATCAGGAATGATATCAATATTTCTATTTAACACTATATTAGACATCCAAGCAATAAAAAAAGGTAAAAAGTAAAATTTATAAAGTCTGCGGCCGGAGATTTAGCTCAGTGGTTCTGCTGCCTGGCTCGCAAGCGCAAGGTCCTGAGTTCGATCCCGGTAACCACATACAATGCTGGCCGTGGAGACTCACACCCACCAGCAATCAATACCACATGCCACAATGCCGGGCATGGTGGCTCACGCCTGTAATCCCAGCGCTCGCGAGGCAGAGACAGGAGGATTGCTGAGTTCGAGGCTTGCCTGGGCTACATAGTGAGCTCAGGGCCAGCCTGAACTACAAAGCGAGACCCTGTCTCAAAAAAAAAAAAAAAATTATAAAGTCTGAAAAGGAAGAAATATGACTTTTTCCCCCATAGGAAATATGATTATATACAGAGAAGCCCCATTTATGGGTAAACTTTTAGATTAATAAATAAATTTAGTAAGGTTTCCAAATATAAGGCCAAATCAATACCAACAACAATTTCTTGGAGGGCTGGAGATTTAGCTCAGTGGTTCCAGTGCCTGCCTAGCAAG
>PVIC010050443.1:0-12809 GCA_004025085.1 Thryonomys swinderianus
AAAAAAAAAAGAAGATAAAATGTAAAAAAAAAAGAAAGAAAAAGATAGGCAATACCAAAAGTTAGAAAGAATTTCACGAGTACTACAAATGGAAAAATAAGTTTTTACAATTGCTTTTGAAAGGAATTTGGCCCTCTCTCCTAATGCTGATCTTTACTTATTATCTAGAAGTTCCACTCTGAAATATAAACCCACCAAAATAATCACATGGACATGTCAGAGTCTTACAAGACTGTTCACAGTTATGTTCTTTGTAACATTCCAAACTACAAACCACCCTAATGTGCATAATGATAGAGTGAACAAATTGTGATAAAATAGCCGAATAAATACAGCATTGGCAGAGAACGTAGCACTGTCACATGCACAGGTGGAACCCAGCACGATGGAGAATAAAGAATAACATGCTGGAGAGTGCATTCTAGGTAACTCCATTTATATAATCAGGTTAAACTAAAGTGTTATTTAAACGTCCATTATGGAGTAATTCATTCATCTGAACATGCATGGTTCTTTCAGTTTCTATATAATAGTCTTATCTGACACTATTTAAAAGGGCAGAATCCTGTTAAGGACTTGGGTAATATACTAGTGAGCATTTTCTGTAGCTCGAAAAATGTTTTGGAAAAAGCTTGCCTAATATAAAGTAAGAATCACCAATTTGGGCACTATTGACACTTTGGGTGGAATAAATAAGTCTTTGTTGCAGGTGTTATGCACCACAAAATGTCTTACAGCATCTCTCACCTCTACCCAAAAGATACCAGAAACACCCTCTCCCTGGATCATAAAGACCAGCTAAGAATTGCTGACTTAAAGGAATTAACTTAAAGGACATTGCTTTTATGCTCTGGCTGCACATTTTTTTAGAGCAGCCTTCTTGAAGTGTCTCTTTTTTCTCCTTGGTGCTTTTTACTTAAAGCCTTTTAATATTCTGTTTCAGTTGTATTTAGTAATTTATTTTAAAATCGCCTGGGTTGAATTTCTCTTTAATTTATTCTCTGGATATATAGACCCATGTGGATACATAGAAAAAGTCAAATTTTTCTTCTAATTGTTGTAAATTTTGTAACGCAAGGTTTGGTAACATTGCTCAAGTGGAGATATTTTGAAATGGAATGCAATTACAGCAGGAACTAGCAGATATTAGAGAAACTCTAATATCAGTTTTTATTAACCAGACTGGAAAGGAACCTCAGGGATTTACCGACCACTAATTATGATGAGGAACACAGAAACAAGTGAACTGTCTCCCTCCATCAAACCAGTCCCCCATGCTAGCACCCTCCCTTTCCTCAACACTCCGTGCCTCTCTTCCTTCCCTGCTAACAAAGGCAGGGCTCGGCAGCCATAACTCAACCAGTCATTTCAATTACAATTTTCAGTGAGCCACATCAAAAAGTTAAAAGTAAAGGGTAAAAACTACACTTGGCTGTGGCATGTTTATTGCCTTATTTTGAGCTATTACCAGTAACTGGAATCTGTATACTTCATTGAACTTTCTAAAGCATGCTCATTTACAATGTAGTCAGGGCACATTTTGGGGAAAATGACTAACTAAATTGCTAACTTTGTACGTTTTAATTGGTCGACAATTTCCAAACACATCTGTGGGACAAACACTGATAAACCACCCCCTGCCAGCAAGAGATCCAAGCAGAATTTTAACTTAATTGCACACATTTCTTATTATTTCAGATGAAAGCAAGACCAACACTGTCCTCTTCAGAGAATGGATTCTCTTCCAAGTTTGTGCCTTGAAACATTGGCCTGTTTCTTATTCATTCTTTCTGCAGCTCCTTATCCAGGTGCAGTTAGGTGAGAGCAGTATAACGCTCTTGGACTGATGGGCCACCACAATATGTGACTTCAATATTTTGGGTTCCTGTCAGCTCAGTATTTCTCCCTGGCTCATCTCCTTTCATTTTCTTTTCAATAAAGGTGCTCTGAGCTCTGACCACAATCTAAGACACCTGAATATTCTGGTCACCATCTACCTGACACCAAATTCCAGTTGTAGAGTGACACAGCTCTCTCCAGCCATGTAAATGCCAAATTCCCCATGGCCTTTCTTCTCTTCTGCATGCAGTTCAGGCCAAACATGTGAGACAGTTCTCAGAGGCAATGTGCCCCTAGATCTGTGAACTGCCATAAGTATTCTAGGGTTTTTCTATTTCCTGAGTGTCTATATTTTTTGTTCTACTGATTCATTTCAAAATAGTTTAAAATATCCTCATAATAGACATTTACAAAGCATTCTGTGTGTTAGAAATGTTTTGAGTGGCCAGAGATTTAGCTCAGTGTTTCTAGCACCTGCCTAGCAAGCTCAAGGTCCCTGGTTCAATCCCTGGTAACCACATACAACAATACCAGGCATGGTGACTCACACCTACCAGCAATTAGTACCTCACACCAAAAAACCACAATGGCAGGCATGGAGGCTCACACCTGTAATCTCAGCACTCAGGAGGCTGAAGCAGGAGGATTTTTGAGGTTGATGCTTTCCCAGGCTTCATAGTGAAATCAGAGACAGCCTGAACTACATACAAAGAAAGACCCTGTCTCAAAAACAAAAAAGAAGGAGGAGGAGAAGGAGAAGGAGAAAGAAGAAGAGAGAAGAAAAGAAGAAGAAGAAGAAGGAAGAAGAAGAAGAAGAAGAAGAAGAAGAAGAAGAAGAAGAAGAAGAAGAAGAAGAAGAAGAAGAAGAAGAAGAAGAAGAAGAAGAAGAAGAAGAAGAAGAAGAAGAAGAAGAAGAAGAAGAAGAGGAAGAAGAAGAAGAGGAGGAAAAGTTTTAGTCATCACACAGCTCTATGAGGCAAATTCTCTTGGTACCACAGTCTTGGAAATAAAATTTAGGGACAGATAGGTTAACTAAGTGCCTATAAGTACACAGCTAGGAATTCTGGAGTCCATGTTTCCACCCTGGAAGTGGAGCACAAGGCAGCTGTCTCTGAGGGCCAGGATCCTGGTATGGGCCTCCTTCTTCACATATCTAAATAGGTCACTTCCAAACTACCATGACTTTTTTGGCTATTTCTAGGGGCTCTTGTCATACACTCTATGATATCAGCAGTATGCATAGCTTCAGTTTTTATGACATAGTATATGACAATCCCCTAAGGAAAGTCAAAGAAACTTCATCATCTAAATCTTGACATTCCTCCACGAGGACTCAACACGCGCACAAAGATGCTTGAGAAAGACACAAAGTCTTTTTTTTTTTTTTTTTTTTTTGAGACAGGGTCTTGCTTTGTAGTTCAGGCTGGCCCTGAACTCACTATGTAGCCCAGGCAAGCCTTGAACTCAGCAATTCTCCTGTCTCTGCCTCCTGAGTGCTGGGTTTACAGGTGTGAGCCACCACGCCCAGCACTGTAGTATGTGGTATTGATTGCTGGTGGGCGTGAGTCACCACGCCCAGCACTGTATGTGGTTACCGGGGATCAAACTCAGGGCCTTGCGCTTGTGAGGCAGGTGCTGGACCACTGAGCTAAATCTCCGGCCCCACAAAGCACTTTTTTTTAAATGAATTTCTGAAAACTACTAGCATGTTATGAACTTAATTTATATTAGTAGATTCTCAAACCATGAATGATCTGCCAGGAGAATATTTTTGGTCATGATGTAACCTCTCCTCTTTTCCCATGATGCACTTCACTCAGATTGACCATTTTCCTTTTCCCATCTCTTTTTTCCTGCTTTTCCTCCTAGGGCTGCTCTGTTACTCCTTCTCCTCCTTCTGCCAACTCTCCTTTTGCATTCACCCCCCCCCCCTTTCTTCCTGCATGCACTGTTAACTGACTTCACACACTGCCTGCAGCATTAACATCAGAACCCACTTGACTCAGTGTCATATTTTCCAAAGTGTATTTTACAGACTGTTAAAAGTTGTGTGAAGAGAGATTGAGATGGTGAGGATATGGGTATATGGACAAATTAATTTGAGGAATGCGGGGTTAAACAAAAACAGATTTATAGAGAAATAACAAGCCTGAAGCTACTAACACAGGCTAATGTAAATTTTGGATAATCAAAGAGAAGAGAAAACCTTGAGAATTTCCCAAGTTTATATAACAGTTCACTCTAGCAAGATTCCAGGATTACTACAGTAAAAGTAAACAGATTCAAATTAAACACTGAAAGCCAGGCATGGGAATCCACACCTATAGTCACAGTGCTTCTGGAGACTAAGGCCAGACTATAAATCCAAGGCCAAACTAAAGAAGCTAGAATCTTAGGGAGATCCTGTATCAAAATTTTAAAAAGATTAGGGGTAAAACTTAGTTCCAGGGTTTTGTCCCCAATACTGAAAAACAAAACTAAGGAAATTAAAGGTTTACCTTGTTTCATAGTCACTGAGACTGGGGTTTGAATTTTGCTCTTCTGTGAAATCACTAGATGCCTTTAAATAAGTCACTGACCTATTATGATAATGATCACACTTCACATGGTTATAAATACCTACATCAATACATAATTTTAAATTTTTACTTACTCTTTTAAACAATAATTTTAATAACTGTGAAAAAAAACAGTGCCCATGAAAAAAATGCTCATAGAAAAATGTAGATTACATAACCTTTCCTGACACATTAACTTCTACAGTGGCTAAGTTAGTAGGAAGCCACTTTATTATGATTAGCTTAAGTCAACATGTCTGGCCCAGTTATGTTTGTTGAGAGCCAAAAACAATAGAAATCTTGCCATTTAGGCCACCACCCGTGGCTTTCTACCTATTCCCCCAAACTAGACACAATTATGTTGACTAGTCTTGACCTTGAACTATTCAGAAACAGCACTCAAACAGGTTTATCTACTTATTTATGAGTCAGTGTATTTCACAAATTAAACTTTTAAGGGATTTTCAAGATAACCACCCTGAAAAAAATAGTTTTCATCATCTCTTGAAGAAGGAAGAGGTCCTCTTAGTGTATCTTTAGCCAGCTCTGTGTAATCTTGGGTGACCAGATTTGTAGTTTGTTATTCAGTAAATTTTTGTACTTCCACTTTAAAAATATTTTTTTATTAACTATGATGTGTACTTTAGCATTTCTGACTTGTAGACTTCTCTAAAAATTTTGGATTTTAAGATACTGATGAGAGAGATGAGTACAAACTTTAAGTCATTTTCTCTCATGGTAGAGGTAAAACTGGGACTCCGTGGTGAAAAATAATTGAATCTAAGGGTCTGTGTCAGTTTCCTATCACTGTAACAAAATACTTCAGATATATAAGGATGAAAGATTTATTTTAGCTCATGGTTTCAGAGATTTCAGGACATGGTTGCTTGGTGCTGTTTCCATGGGTCATTATAGTGAGAATGTATAATGGAGGAACTCTGCTTACCTAATGGTGACCAGGAAGTAGCAGTTTGGGGAAAGAAGCACTAACCCAATATCTTCTTCAGGATCACAGCCCAAGGGCCTATCTTTCTCCATAAGCCTCCACTTCTTTTTTTTTTTTTTTTTTTTTTTTTGAGACAGGGTCTTGCTTTGTACTTCGAGCTGGCTCTGAGCTCACTATGTAGCCCAGGCAAGCTTCGAACTCAGCAATCCTCCTGTCTCTGCCTCCCGAGTGCTGGGATTACAGGCGTGAGCCACCACACCTGGCAAGCCTCCACTTCTTAAAGGTTCCATGGGTTTCAGAACCTCCACATGGTGTCAGGGGCTGTGACACCGATTATGTGACACATGGGCCTTTGAGGGACATCTGAGGTCTAAGTCATAGCAGGATCCCACCTGAGGATAGCAAGCTACAAAAGATAGCAAGATCTTCATGCATATTTTGCAGCTTTAATAAAGCAGGTTAGATTATTCTGTTTTTCTGTCCAAAGATAGATTTTGATGTCCACTTTCAAAGGATTGCTAATAAATAAATTTGTTGTTTTGCTTACAGAGCTCTAAATCAGTTCTCCTCTGTGTAGCAGTTATGAGTATGAGACCACCTTCAATCTGACAATGTGAGACTGAACAAGCACAAGAGAGAGCTTGTCTCAGACTAGTCATTCTCATTCTCATAACAGGAGCCTTTGCATAAACTGATTTACCTGGGACCCTAGACCCAGTGTGCCCAACATGGTGCCTTAAAAAAAGAGGCAAAAATCTTTGAGTCTAGTAAGAAGTAACCACGGTAAGAAGGCAGCTGATGAGTGAATGTGACAGCCATAATGAAAAACATAAAGTGAAGGGCAATATTTGTTGCCTTGAGAACCAAGTCACTCTCTACTCTAGGAGTTGGCCAACTTTTCCTATTAAGGGTGAGATAGTAAATATTTCAGATCATATAGTTCCTCTGCAACTACTCAGTTTTACCCTGGCAGCACATAGCAGCCATACATAAACCATTCTTGGCCCTTAAGCCAGACAAAAATAGGGACAGGCTGGATTTGGCCTATGGGTCATGATATATGAATCTCTGCTGAATACTTGGTACTCTGAGTGTGGTCCACAGCTCTGCAGCATGAGCATTACAGGATGCCTTGGAAATCTGGAGGAGTCTCAAGATCCACTATAAACATACTACATCGGAATCAGAATTTTAACACAATTCCTAGGTGATTTGTATATTTTTTAAAAGTTGGAGAAGCATTAGTCTAAGCAGTACATTTTAGGTTGGCCCTAAACAATGTATCCTAGACTTGGTGGCCCTTAGAATATTATGGGTGACCCTTAAACTGCTCAATGCCCAGAATATACTACAGAATAATTAAATCAGAATTATGAGGACTGAGACTTACATTCTTTTTTTTCCCTTAGAGTGCTACAGTAACTGCATTGTACAGCCAAAGTTCAGAGGCACTGGTCCTATAATTTGATCTCTCCAAAAATTGCATTGAAATTTAACTGCCACTGGAACAGTGTTAAGAAGTAGGACCTTTAAGAAGTGATTAATTCATTAAGGTTCTCCGCACATCATGGAGTAACGTTGTTTCTGTTAGAGCAGGTTAGTAGTAATGGCCGTGGTCTTCTGATTGAAAAAGACTGAGTTTGGCCTGATTTCCTGCCCCAGGGTTGTGCAAGCTGTTTTGTCTTTCTTTCTTTCCTATGATGACCCAGTGTGAAAACCTACACCAGGAATAGGTTCTACATACTTAGATTTCCTAATCACCAGTACTGTGCACCAAATATATGTCCATTTTAGAAAATTGATGAGTGTTTGGTATTTTGACACAGCAGCAGAAAGTTGAGTAAGAGAGTTGCACTAGGGATTTAATTTTATTATACTAAGCAAACAACATAAAATCTGCCCTTTAACAGTTGTCTAGAAGTGCAATATAATATTGGCAATTATAAGAATAACATAAACAGGTACATGTAATTATCTTGCATAAGTGAAGCTTTATACCTATTCTATTAACTCCCCATTGCTTTCTCTTTCATTTCCTGACAACCACTGTCCTCTGCTTCTATAAATTTGATTATGTTATCGCATTTCTCATGTCAATGGCAAGATATAGTATTTGTCCTTTTTTTTTTTTTTTACTGTTTTATATCTCTTAGTATAGTCCTCTCAAGGGTCATCCTATTGGTGAAAATAGCAGGATATCCTTCGTTTTAGGGGCCCAGTTCTACGCCATTGAGTGTATATACCATAATGAACACATAAGTTGTTCCCACATCTTGGTTATTCTAAATAATGGTTGAGATAAATGTGGGAGTGAAAACATAGTTTTGAGAACCTGATTTGAATTCTTTTGAATAAATATCCAAAAGTGTGATTGCTGAATCAAATGTTATTTCTGTTTTTAATTCTTTGAGGAACCTCTCATTGTTTTCCACAGAAGCTGGACCATTTTTATCTTATTTTATCCAAAACAGGTAAAAATGGATTGTAAACCTAAATGTAGAACCATAACTATAAAACTCAAAGAAAACATCGACTAAAACCTTGATGGTATTGCTTTTCCTGGCAATGCCACCAAGGCACAGGCAACAAAAGAAAAACAAGTAAATGGTATTGCATTAAACCATAAAGTTTCTGTGTGGCAAAGAAAACAACAACAAAAAAGGGTAATTTATAGAATGGGAGAAAATATTTGAAAACTATAACTGATAAGAGTTTAATATACAAAATATAAAACAAAGAATTCCTTCAACTTATTATAACAAGTAAAGCCCACAAAAGTTTTAAAAATTCAAACTTCAAAAACTAGCAAAGGATTTGAATAGATATTTCACCAAAGAAGAAACACAAATGGTCAACCAATACAAAGAGGTTTGTCATCACTAATCATCAGGGAAATGGAAATTAAAACAGCAATGAGGGCCAGAGGGTTAGCTCAGTGGTTCCGGCGCCTGCCTCACAAGCGCAAGGTCCTGAGTTTGATTCCCGGTAACCACATATAATGTTGGGCATGGAGACTCACGCCCACCAACAATTAATACCGCATACCACAGTGCCGGGAGTGGTGGCTCATGCCTGTCATCCCAGCACTCAGGAGGCAGAGACAGGAGGATTGCTGAGTTTGAAGCTTGCCTGGACTACATAGTGAGCTCAGAGCCAGCCTGAACTACAAAGCAAGACCCTGTCTCAAAAAAAAAAAAAAAAAAAACACAGCAATGAGATATCTCCTTGTACCTATTAAGATGAGTACTATCAAAACCGAAACAGAGAACAGACAGTGTGTCAGGAAGGATGTGGAGAAATTGGAAGCTTATCCAATCCTGGTATAGTATAAAATGGTGCACTCTAGAGACTTACTCTCAGGGGCTGCTCTCATGACTGGCAATTTAAAAGGTAATTAGAGCAGAAATCAGCAATTTTCTCAGTCCCTGGATATTTTTTCAAAAGTATCACTTTCTCAGGTTTGTTTGTTTGTTTGTTTTGATCCCCTGAGACCCCACTACTTAGGTTGCTGAACAGTATGAATATCATACCCATTGTTTACAGACAGAAAGCATAAAGAGGTTACTAAAGGTTCCAGTCCTGCCCAGGAATGCTTGGTCTGTTGAATGTGAGTTTATTTTTCCTCAAGTATGTCTACTGGATCAGTGGCCTTGGACACAGAGATTGTTGCATGGAAAAAATAGGAGGAAAGGAATGGGAAGTTAACATCTGATGAGTAATTATCCATCACTGTGCTACGTGCTTTACACATAATAATCTTATTTAATCCTGAAAATGGATTAATGACAAACTATATTTTAGATTTGAGAGACTGAGCCTTACAACATCCAAATAAGTGATACAGAAAGAACAGAAGACTGGTGTTTTTAATAACAAAGGTGACTTTTTTATCTGAATTTGAACTTGCAAAATGTAACTCACTCAGCAAGATTGTTACTGAACCTGGCCTCATACAGTACTTAGAATCTATTTGGAATATCTGAGTTTAGCACATCAGCCAGTGAACTATAATACCCTCTCTCCATGATTAGGCAAACATAAATTCTGCTCTTGAAAGGGATTATTGTCAAGTGGTAATATGGTAAAATGATTGCTGCCTATAAAATACCATCACACAGCAGTTGGCATAATTTAGTCTCCTTTTCTCAACTTTCCAGGAGAAATAACAGGAAAAGTTGCATTACCTAGGAAAGATTAAGGGCAAGAGAGAGCTGATGACATCTGTAAATATAAAATGAGCCAATACCACTTGCTGCTGTTAGTGCCAAAGAGAACCTGGGAGTTAAGAAGGTGAAAGATTTACCAAGACAGACACCACAGATCTTGTTGTGAATAGAAAGGGAAAGCAGGGGAGCTCTGGCTTCCTCCCTGCTGACTCTTTACACCTATTACTCTGGGTGTTCAGCCTCTTCCATCCTCTTCTCTTTCCTGTCTCCTAACTCAGATTTCCTCAGTATTTTTTTTAACCTTTCTGAAGAACATTAGAAAATTTCTGCAGTTCAAAGGCTTAATAGAAGCAATTGTCCTCTTGTCTCTTCCCCTCATCTATTCCTACAGAGTGTACAGCTAGATAATTGACGTTTAGTCACCAATCTCCCACCCACCCTCACAAGCACATACTCTACCCATGGATAGGAACCGAGTTTGAGATTTGCCAGCACAGTGTTTATTTTCTAGAATAATGATGATAATAATAACAGCTACCATGTAGTATATATTCAGTCTATGTAGCTGCTTTGTATTTTTACAAATGGGCCACAGACTTTTGCTAGGCACCAGTAGCATGTTGAGCATTAGCTGCCCTCCAAAGGCCACACTCTGTTCTCTCTGTCATGCAACCTTCCTGTGAGCACAGCAACCCATGAACAGCAACTGTGAGCTGGGGAGCATCAGGAATGTCAAGGCACTCCCCAGCGCCACACCAATTTCTCATATACACATTACTTCCAGTGCACGTTCCCATCTAGGTGTCTGTGCTCAAGGGCTGTAATGATACTGAACATTAGAGGGATTATGAAATAAACCATACTTAGAAAACTATAATCATTGAAACTAACTTGTTGAGTATCATACCAAAAACATATCATTAGAAGTTGTGATTTGGAGCTTTAAAAAAGCAGGAAAATACTTTAACAGAAATATATCATCTTTCTAGTCCTTTTTTAATGTGGACTTTTTCCATTACTACATGTTTGCAGAATATAATGTTTAGACTTCCTGAGTGAAGTTGATATATGTGGATAACACATTTTAATTCCCCTTTTTATCTTTTTTATCCTCTTTCCCTCCCCTCTCTCCTTTTTCTCTCCCTCCATCTCTTGATCCCCTTCCAATTGAGAAAGATCTATCTCACTAGTTGCCATTATATATCTTTTTTGTTTTTATTCTTTTTTATAATTTGGACTTCTGCAATAATTTTTTCAAGAGTAGGATATGTGGTACCAAGGAATAAGGTCAGGACCTTGCACTTGCCAGGCAGATACCTAAACCACTGAGCTAAATCCCCACCCCATTTCTGTCATAATTTTAATATCTCCAGTGTATTTTTAAAATTTTTGCCCTAGCCATAGAGGAATCTAAGATGAGTCTGTCTCTCTTCTTTCTCTTTTAAGAAACAAACATGAAGACACCCTTCCTTCCTTCTAAGGATTCTTAGTGGAGACAGGCAGACAAATTCATGTGCCTGGAGGTGAAGTAGAGTCTCTGGGAAAAACAGGAACTAAGCACAGGGAGAAAGAAGGAATGGACAGGACCAGTGGCTGAGGGATACCCAGCCGTTCACATGGCCTCCTTGGTGCAAAGCCTACATGACCTCCTCACAGGTAGGTTGGGGGACCAGGTGGGAAACAGTACCTGAAAGGGAGGACTGAGAACTCTTCCAAACTTGGGATACCACAGGTATTGTTTCTTTTACTATTTTGCAGACAACTTCTGACAAAAGTTGAAAAATTTGCTCAAATTCCTAAGCCTAGTAAATGGCATAGCTAGTATAATAATTTAGACCTTTTGATAATCTGAAAATAACTATTTTTATTATTATTTTAGTTCTCAATGAGATCACAATAACAACAGGAATTTTGACAGCCTGGAGAAACTTTAGCACTGACCTAATCTAAACCTGGTAATAAAAAGCAAGTATATCTGTTCCAGTCCTGTCATTAAGTGAGTCTTACTTGATGGAAATCCAGGCATGTTACGTTGTGGGCTGGCTTATCAATCCCGCAGGTTTTCTACACCACTGGCCAAGGAAAGTGAGGAAAGATAATTCTAATCACTTTAGATTTTTCTCTCTTTCTGCCATCACCCTTCTGGTTTTTCATCATCTAACATTATTAACTTTAAATATTCTGAACCATCAGCTCTCCTCACTTTCAGTCATTGCTATGTTTGAATATGAGGGTCACATTCTAGAAGTTTAGTCTTCAAAGTGGCAGAGAAGAGGTAGTAGAATGTTTAAGATATGGAACCGACCTGCGAGAGATGCAAATGAAAACAACACTGAGATTTCATCTCACTCCACAAAGAATAGCTGCCATTACAAAATCAACCAACAGTAAATGCTGGCAAGAAAGGAACCATTCTCCACTGTTGGTGGGATTGTAGACTTGTGCAACCATTGTGGAGATCTGTGTGGAGATTTCTCAGAAAACTAGGACTAGGGGTCCCATTTGACCCTGCTATCCCCCTGCTAGGACTATACCCAAAAGAATTTTAAAAAAACACATTGGAAAGACATATGTACACCCCTGTTCATAGCACCTCAATTCTGTCTCACCTTGAGACCTCTTTCCTTTCTCCCGATGTCCCAGCCACTGTGCTGTTCTCTGCTGTGAGGCCCTTGTCAGAGCGATGCCAATGTTATCATCATGCCTCGGAACTCAAGAACTTAGTTCTAAATATGCTTCTTTTTTCTTATAAACTACCGTGCCTCACATATTTTGTCATAGCAATACAAAATGTACTAAGTCACAATGTCAAAATTCACCCTTTGTAAGCCGCCTTCAAACTTATACTTGGGAGTGAATTCAGGTAGAAAACAGTCTTGGTGTGGGCTTAGTGATTTCCTTAAGATCCACAACTGTGCACCTGGGCTGCAGAACTTGGCTTTCCTAGACTCCTAGATGAACACAGCCTGAAGTTGGCATCTATTCATATATCTGGCCATTTATTATCCAGTATCATATTCTAAAAAAGTAAATTTGATATTCAAGTCTTCATTGTTTTATAGTTCTCAAGGCAAATTTTTTTTTTTTTTTTTTTTTTGCTTTTTGGAGACAGGGTCTCACTTTGTAGTTCAGGCTGGCCCTGAGCTCACTATGGTGCCCAGGCAAGCCACCGCGAACTCAGCAATCCTCCTGTCTCTGCCTCCCGAGTGCTGGGATTACAGGCGTGAGCCACCATGTCCGGCATTGTGGTATGCGGTGTTGATTGCTGGTGGGCGTGAGTCTCCACGCCCAGCATTATAT
>PVIC010050444.1:0-12800 GCA_004025085.1 Thryonomys swinderianus
TGTTGGTGGGCGTGTCTCCACGCCCAGCATTATATGTGGTAACCGGGGATCGAACTCAGGTCCTTGCGCTTGTGAGGCAGGTGCTGGAACCACTGAGCTAACCCTCCGGCCCTTAAAAAATCATTTATAACGAAAATGAACACATTCACCATGTCTGGATCTACTGCTTTCCTGTGCTACAGTAATTAAAGAAAACTTCACAGAAAAATATATTGAACATTAACTCTCCCTCTTCAATGAAGAAACCTGGACTACATTAGGCCCATGCTTAAAACATGCCAAATAAATGTCTGCTCAATATTCTTTCTGGCTGGGCATGAAGGCACACTCCTGTAATCCCAGTACTGGAGAGGCAGAGGCAGGAAGATTTCCATGAGTTCCACCTTAGATTGGAGTACTTAGTAAGTCAAGGCCAGTCTGAGCTACATAGTGACAACCTATCCAAAAGAAATTCTTTGTTTCTATTTCTTTGGTCAATTCTAACTTAGTAGACTTGGTCATAAAACATTTTAAGACCTACTAATTATCTGACACATGACCAACCCGGCCACACTTTTTTTACAAAACAACCTCGTTAAATACACACTCGGAGGGCCAGAGATTTAGCTCAGTGGATCAGGCAAGGGCAAGGTCTTGAGTTCGATCCCTGGTTACCACATACAACAATACTGGGCATTGTGATTCACACCCATCACTGGTCAGTACCATATACCACAATGCCTGTAATTCTAGCACTCAGGAGGCAGAGGCAGGAGGATTGCTGAGTTCAAGGCTTACCTGGGCTAGTGAGCTCAGAGCCACCCTCAACTACAAACGGAGACCTTGTCTCAAAAAAAGAAAAAAACACTTGAAATACAAAGTCATTCTAAAGAAAACAAGATAGGGCTGGAAATTTAGCTCAGTGGTTCTGACACCTACCTAGCAAGTGCAAGGTCCCTGGTTCAATCCCCAGTAACCACATACAACATTAAAGGGCGTGATGACTCACACCCACCATCAATACCACATACCACAATCCCAGGTGTAGTGGCTCACACCTGTAATTTCAGCACACTCAAGAGACAGAGGCAGGAGGATTGCTGAATTCGAAGCTTGCCTGCGCTACATAGTGAGCTCAGTGCCAACATGAACTGCAAAGTGAGACCTTGTCTCAAAAAAAAAAAATTTCAGCATTTGAGATGAATATGAATGGCAATTCTCATCCACTATTAAAAATAATACGAATTTTAGGGCCGGAGATTTAGCTCAGTGGTTCCGGCACCTGCTTCACAAACCCAAGGTCCTGAGTTCCATCCTGGTAACCACATAGAATGCTGGGCTTGGTGACTCACGCCCACCAGCCATCAATACCACATACCACAGTGCCGGGCATGGTGGCTTACGCCTGTCATCCCAGCACTCAGGAGGGAGAGACAGGAGGATTGCTGAGTTCGAGGCTTGCCTGGGCTACATAGTGAGCTCAGGGCCAGCCTGAACTACAAAGTGAGACCCTGTCTCAAAAAAATAATAATAATGGGCCAGAGGGTTAGCTCAGTGGTTCCTGCGCCTGCCTCGCAAGCGCAAAGTCCTGAGTTTGATCCCCGGTAACCACATACAATGCTGGGTGTAGAGACTCACACCCACCAGCAATCAATACCGCATACCACAGTGCCAGGCGTGGTGACTCACACCTGTAATCCCAGCACTCGGGAGGCAGAGACAGGAGGATCGCTGAGTTCAAGGCTTGCCTAGGCTACATAGTGAGCTCAGAGCCAGCATGAACTACAAAGCAAGACCCTGTCTCAAAAATAATAATAATACGAATTTTAATACTCAGAACAATTTTTCTTTTCTTTTTTTTTGACAGGGTCTCCCTATGTACATTTCAGGCTGGCCGTAAACTCAAAATGGCCTAAGCTAGGTTCAAACTCAAAATCCTCTTGTCTCAGACTACAAAGTGCTGGGATCACATAGAATAGTACGTAACAAGCTACATAGAATAATACTGACGTTTCAGTGTCATGAGTGATCACAATGAAAATGGAACTACCTATTTTATCTAAAACATACTAATAAACCACAGAGGTGATTTGTCGAAGCTCACACAGTAAGTGATGAAGGAACACTGGAAGGCTAATCTTCTAATCTTTTTCTGGATTATGTTGCATCATACCAGTTTACACTGTTGTGTGTCAACTCCATTTTACAAATGAATTACAAAAATAGGAGCAGATAGCATATTGTGCTTCATAAACTTGCATAAGTGAAAGAAAATTAGCTGGCATGTACTACCTTGCATATTTAGAGTTATCATCAACACAGCTCTTAGGTTGATGGATATTTCTAACATGTAAAAATATCTTGATCAGACACTTGGTAACTGCTCTGCAGAAGCAGAGATGAAAATGCTTTTATTTATCAAAGCACAGTATATTTTTTATATTTAATATTATTCAAATATCTAATTTCTTGCCTGCTCTTCCAAAAGAATTCTTTACCTTTGTTTGCTGGGGTAGAAGGTCACCCTATATAGCCCAGGCTGACCTCAAATTTGCAGCAATCCTCTTGTCTCAGCCTCCATGTGCTAGAATTACAGGCATGTGCCACCTCTTCTGGCTTTAAATGTACTTTTTTTTTTTTTTTGCTTTTTGGAGACAGGGTCTCACTTTGTAGTTCAGGCTGGCCCTGAGCTCACTATGGTGCCCAGACAAGCCGCCGCGAACTCAGCAATCCTCCTGCCTCTGCCTCCCGAGTGCTGGGATTACAGGCATGAGCCACCATGTCCTGCATTGTGGTATGCGGTGTTGATTGTTGGTGGGCGTGTCTCCACGCCCAGCATTGTATGTGGTTACCGGGGATCGAACTCAGGTCCCTGTGGTGCGAGGCAGGCGCCAGAACCACTGAGCTAACCCTCCGGCCCTAAATGTATACATTTTGACCAGGCACGGTGACACACTCCTGCAGAGGTAGGACAGCTGCAAGTACAATGCCAACCTGGGCAAGTGACTTCAGGGCCAGCTTGAACTACAGATCAAGATTGTCTCAAAAGGGCCGGAGGGTTAGCTCAGTGGTTCCAGCGCCTGCCTCGCAAGCACAAGGTCCTGAGTTCGATCCCCGGTAACCACATACAATGCTGGGCATGGAGACTCACACCCACCAACAATCAATACCACATACCATAGTGCCGGGCGTGGTGGCTCACGCCTGTAATCCCAGCACTCGGGAGGCAGAGACAGGAGGATTGCTGAGTTCAAGGTTTGCCTGGACTACATAGTGAGCTCAGAGCCAGCCTGAACTACAAAGTGAAACCCTGTCTCAAAAAAAAGATTGTCTCAAAAATCAAACCAAGGGGCCGGAGATTTAGCTCAGTGGTTCTGGCGCCTGCCTCGTAAGCACAAGGTCCTGAGTTCGATCCCCAGTTAACCACATACAATGCTGGGCATGGTGACTCACACCCACCAGCAATCAATACAACATACTACAGTGCCAGGCCTGGTGGCTCATGCCTATAATCCCAACACTTGGGAGGCAGAGACAGGAAGACTGCTGAGTTCAAGGCTTGCCGGGGCTACATAGTGAGCCAGCCTGAACTACAAAGGGAGACCCTGTCTCAAAAAAAAAAAAAAGGAAACAAAGCCGGGCGTGGTGCCTCACGCCTGTAATCCCAGCACTCCGGAGGCAGAGGCAGAAGGATTGCTGATTTCCAGGCTTGCCTGGACTACATAGTGAGCTCAGGGCCAGCCTGAACTGCAAAGCGAGACCCTGTCTCAAAAAAAAAAAAAAAGGAAACAAAGCTTATATATATGGAAGTGGATGGTTGTATAGTGGGTAGGGGAATGGGGAAAAAAATGAGAAGTCATGTCATACACTAGTACAAATTATCAATGTTGAGTGTGATCATGATGTGTATATAAAATGTACCTATTCCACAATTTTTAAAAAAAGTAAAAATCAAAACAAGAGCCTGGGGTATCGCTCAGTGGCAGTGTGCCTGCCTGGCAAGCACAAGGTCCTAAGTTTGACCCCCAGTACTGGGGGGGAGGGGGATCAAAACAACAAACAAAATAGACACATACACACACACACACTTTACATCTTTATGACCTTAAAATTCACATGGATCATTTCACTGTAGAAAAGCCTAAAAAAAAAAAATCAGTAATCCTACTATCCAGAGATAATTACAAATAATGTTTTAGCATAATAGATATGCTTTATGTGAACCAGTTTATCTCATTCTCGTAAAAGTACAGCAACTAGTTAGTATCTAATTAGCTAAAAAGACCAAATTTCCTGGCAAGATACATGTGAGCAGCATTTCTATTAGTTTTGGTAGCACTTTCCTTTTTTACAGTAAATAATTCTTCTAGCCAGGCATGGTGGCTCACGCCTGTAATCCCAGCACTTGGGAAGCCGAGGCAGGAGGATTGCTGAGTTCAAGGCTTGCCTGGGCTACATAGTGAGTTCAGATACAGCCTGAACTACAAAGCAAAACCCTGTCTCAAAAAAAAAAAAAAAAATGCTTCTCATCTCTGATTTCAAAGGCACCTTCAAGCCTAATGGAGGCACACAGCTGATTCTTCTCTCCCTAGAACAAGACCTATAATAAACACTACTGCAAGAGGACTTTTCTTTTTATATTCTCCTTCACTATAAAAAAGCTTGATAATATTAAAAACTTTAATGAATATTTGTTATATCTATAACTAAAAGATGAAAATGAGAACAAGGAAAATTAACAACTAAGACAAAAGAGTATATAAAATAGAAGCCCAATAGATGATAGATCTCTGAAATCTATTTGGAAAAAAATATAAAGATCATACTATTCACATAAGCAGAGCAAGTGGCAACTTCAAACTAAGTTTACCAAAAAAAGCAATGATGAAAATCTTTGTTCTCATCTATTAAAAAGCAAGTATGAGGGAAATAGGTTTAGACATTCTCAAACCTAAGTGCAATGAAATTAAGTTGCTACTTATTACTTTAAGTCACAAATTGAATAAAATCAAAGTACTGTGATACATGGCTATGGTTAATTTACAGGTCTACCATTAGCCTTTTAAAATGTCAGGTTAAAATTCAATACTCAAAGAAAATATATTTTACCAATATTGTTAAAATACTATTTCTAATTTTTTCTAGAACTGGTTGAGTAATGCAAAATAATTCATTTTATCATTTTGTGTTGATATTTTTTCTTTTACAAAATCTAACTATGTATTCAGTGATATGAGTGATGAGTGACCTTGAGACAGCACTTGGAAGACAGTCACCATGGCAACAGCACCACAAAAGCGCCTCCTCCTCAGCAAAAGGACCAACCATACAACACAATTTTTAGCATGTAGAAAAGCCAAAAAAAGAAATGCTCTAAAAATGTTTATATACACATTTCTATGTTTACCTTCCTATTTATTATTCCTGGAAGGCAGATTCATTAAGCTATATTAATGATAAAATATTCGGAGACCAAAAAAATTTTTTTCTTTTCTTTGCGTTTCCTATGTTGACAAAATCAATTGCTATGGTAGGAACAAAAAGTTATTTTTTCTTTTCTTTTTTTTTTTTTTTCTTTTTGAGACAGGGTCTCGCTTTGTAGTCCAGACTGGCTCCAAGCTCCCTATGTAGTCCAGGCGAGCCTCGAACTCAGAAATCCTCCTGTCTCTGCCTTCCGAGTGCTGGGATTACAGGCGTGCGCCACCACGCCCGGCACTGTGGTATGTGGTATTGCTGGCTGGTGGGCGTGAGTCTCCACGCCCAGCACTGTATGTGGTCACCGGGGATCGAACTCAGGACCTTGCGCTTGCGAGGCAGGCGCCAGAACCACTGAGCTAACCCTCTGGCCCCTTCTTTTCTAATAAGTATGTTTCAAATTTTTCAACAAAAGCAGTACATATTTTAATCACAATAAAAAGGAAACAAGTTTTTACTATAATAAATACATTCACTTTCCAGGTAGTACTTGGTAAGTAAAATGTGTAATGTTTTGAGGTACTGAGCAAAACCTCTAGTCTAGTACCTCATAAAAGAAAAAGTAGTTCAAATCAACATTATTTAACAGTACACATCTCAAATTTTATAAAGAGTGATAGGAGCCAGGCACAATGACACACATGCCTACAAACACAACATCTGGGAGGCTGCAACAGAAAGATTCCTGAGAATTCCAGGCCAGTGTGGGCTATATAGTGAGGCCAAGGCCAGCCTAAACTACACTAGCAAAACCCTGATTCAAAAAAATTAAAAATGGGGGAGCTGAAGATTTAGCTCAGTGGTTCTGCACCTGCCTAGCAAGCACAAGGTCCTGAGTTTGATCCCCCCATAACCACATAAAACAATACTGAGTGTCATGACTGACACCCACCAGCAATCAGTACCAAATACCACAATGCCAGGTGTGGTGGCTCACACCTGTTATCCCAGCACTCGGGAGGCAGAGGCAGGAGGATTGCTGACTTCCAGGCTTGCCGGGGCTACATAGTGAGCTCAGGGCCAGCCTGAACTACAAAGTGAGATCCTGTCTCCAAACAATCAATCATTCAATCAATCAATAAAATGGAGGCTGGGACTTAGCTCAGTAGTTCCAGTGCCTGCCATGCAAACACAAGGTCAATCCTCATAACCACAAAGCACAGTGCAGGGCGTGGTGACTCCCGCCCACCAGCAATCCTTGCCACATACCACAATACCGGGCATGGTGGCTCACGCCTGTAATCCCAGCACTCAAGGAGGCACAGCAGGAGTACTGCTGTGAGTTTGAAGCTACACTGGCTACATAGTAAGCTCAGGGCCAGCGTAAACTACAAAGCAAGAAGACCCTGTCTCAAAAAAATAAATAAAAATGGGGGTGCACAGGTCAATGATAGAGCACTTGCCTAGTGTCCCAGAGGCCTGGGTTCAATCCCCAGTACTGCCACAAACAATTCCAAACATAAAATATGTATTTGAAATTATGTTTACACACACTTTATAATTTGTTTTGGACATCAAGCAGTTTTCTCTAGAATATACTATGTAAAAACTAGGAATATACTTTTATCACCAACACAACCAGCACTGAATCTAAAGCCAAACAGATGCACCAAACAACTTCAAACATTTTCTCTTGCCTACTAAAAGAATCTTGAATGATACCCAGAACAGTTGTTAAACTGACATTTAAATTTTTCATCAAAAAATAAATTTTTCACCTATTAACTAGCTACAGGGAGTAATTCTCAGGGCCAGGGATTTACTGCAGTGGTTCCAGCACCTGCCTCACAAGAGACAAGGGCCTGAATTCAATCCCTGGTACCAAAAATTAAAACCTAGAGTAATTCCCAAAATATTTTAAGTATTTACATCTTTTTTTTTTTTTTTGAGACAGGGTCTCACTTTGTAGTTCAGGCTGGTCCTGAGCTCACTACGTCCAGGCAAGCCTCAAACTCAGCAATCCTCCTGCCTCTGCCTCCTGAGTACTAGGAATACAGTCGTGAATCACCACCCCCAGCAAGTATTTACATCTTTAATAAACTGATACATCATTATTTTGTATTCAAAGAAACCATATCATTATTATCCATCACTAAGTCAATTCACAACTGCTTCTTTTTCTGGTATACTGTTCTGTTCCTCTTCAACCACAGAATCAAACCACAACACCATTTCATGCTTGAAAGTATTTTATTGATCATTCCATCTCTGCAACAAAAGGGTAAACAAATTGAAATAGTTGTCAGATATACTGGCACACTATACTCAGAACTCTGGGAAACTAAAGCAAGAGGATAAGAAGTTCTAGCCCAGCCTGGGAAATTAAGCAACTTACCAAGAAAAGAAATTCCTTGCATATACTGTAGACTTGTTTTATTACTCATAATTCCTCCCTACCTTAAAACAATTTCAGAATCAACTTCAGTCTCATTTGGATCTCTAAAAACTGCTCCAGCGTAAACAGACAAAAAAGTAAAATAAAATCCAAAAGAGACCAAGGACCAACTGCCTTAATATATCCTCACAGGCCTGGTGTGGTGGTGACACGATTGTAGTCCTAGCACTCAGAAGGCTGACACAGGAAGATCATTGAGTTTGGGGCCAGCCTGGGCTACACAGTGAGTTCAAGACTGGCCAGGACTACATAGCAAAGTCCTGTCTCCAGAGAGGGAGAAAGAGACAGAGAGAAAAAGACACAGAGACAGAAACAGACAAAGATAAAAACTTACACTTGCTCACACCTGTAATCCCAGCACTCGGGAAGCAGAGGCAGGAGGATTGCTGAGTTCAAAACTTGCCTGAGCTACATTGTGAACTCAAGGCCAGCCTGAACTACAAAGCGAGACCCTGTCTCAAAAGAAAAAACTTAAGCTAAAACCTAAGTTCAATCCCAATACCCCCCCAAAAAAAACACTTAAAATACATCACTAAACCACAATGTATGAATCTCACTTGGATCTGATTCAAAGTAAATACACAAGAAGTCAGAGAACAAGAAAACTGAATAGGGACCATGTATTTGAGGCTACCATGGAATTAATGTCATTCTTGCAGATATAACAACAGTACTGTGATTATATTTTTTAAAAACCAGTCCTTGGGCTGGAGATTTAGCTCAGTGGTCCAGCACCTGCCTAGCAAGCACAAGGTGCCTGGTTCAATCCCGAATAACCAAACACACAATACCGGGCATAGTGGCTCAAACCTGTAATCCCAGCACTCGGGAGGCAGAAGCAGGAAGACTGCTGAGTTTGAGGCTTGCCTGGGCTACACAGTGAGCTCGGGGCCATCCTGAACTACAAAGCAAGACCCTGTCTCAAAAAATAATAATAATAATAACTTTATGTATTCTCAGACATACAATATACTGAAATAAACTCATTTAAAACAAGAATTTTGGAACCAGAGATTTTTAAATAATTGTGCATGCTCAGTGCTTCTAGCTACACTATTCAGGCATACAAAAGATATAGCACCTTGGATGTGTCAATCTATGCACCTCATTGAAAGCAGCAAGCAGCCATTTTACCACTGAGAGCAGCTTCAGATTCCACTCAGTGTGGTGCAGTTGCAACTGAGCCCAGCAGTGTACACTCACCTACATGTTATTATGGGAAATAGTGAAAAACTTCACAGGCTGCCATCCAGAATGTCTGTGGTTTCTTTTCATACTTCTTTCTTCTGCTAAGCACTTATTAGATTAGTCTAATTTTTTAAAGGTGGAAATTTCCACTTTTTTAATACTTTTAATAAATTGAAAAGTATTCCAAAATTCTAGTGTAACAAATAATTCAGACAAAAAAAATCATTAAAATGTGTCTTCAAATTAGCTTAAAGGGGGTGGGAAGTAAAACTCAGATGTTTGTCACCCTAAAGAAAAAATCCAAATCTAAGTATTCAGGGAGACAGAATTTTTGAGGAGAGGGGGAGTTTGTTTGTGGGAGTGGCACAGAGAAGACTGAACCTAAAGCCTTAACACTGAGTTATATGCCCTCCCCTTTTTTCATTCTTTTTTTTTTTTTTTTTTTTTTTTTGAGACAGAGTCTCACTTTGTAGTTCAGGATGGTTCCAAACTCACTAAGTAGCCCGGGCAAACCTCGAACTCAGCAATCCTCCTGCCTCTGTCTTGGAGTGCTGGGATTACAGGCATGAGCCACCACGCCCGGCACTGTGGTATGTGCTGCAGATTGCTGGTGGGTGTGAGTCACCACACCCAGCCTTTTGGTATGTGGTTACTGACGGACCCAACCTTGCACGAGAGGCACCAGAACCACTTTGCTAAATCCCCAACCCCCGCTTTCTAAATTTTGAGACAGATATTAAAAATTGCTCAGGTTGGGCTCAAACTTGGGATCCCCCTGTCTCAGCTTCACACAATGCTGGGATTACAGGCAGGCACGCACATCATGTCTAGCTGAGAGAGAAAGTAAATTTAAGGTTACAATAATGTAATATAAATACTAAGAGTCACAAATACCATGTCGTCCTACTATTTTCTTATTAGCTAGTTGTAGAGGAATTGAAAAGCTTATACAAGTCTACAGAACAGCTGAGCACAAAAACCATAACAAGACATAGTATAAGGGAGGCAGGTAATAAGCACAAACTTGACTACTTAAGTTTAGGTGGGAGGACCACTTAAACCCATGACTTCAAAACAAACTTGGGCAACACAGCAACACTTCATCCAAAACAAAACAGTATACATCCTGATGTGAAAGGAATATACTCTGTACTAACAGAAGTCAGTCAGAAAGACTGAGTTTTTAGCCATGTGCGGTAGCAACATGGCTGTAATCCCAGCACTCACGAGGCTGAGGCATGAAGACCAAAGTGAATTGAAAGCCATACTGAACTACACAGTGACACCCTGTCTCAAAAATCACAAAAATATAAAAGTACACAGTAAGTCAAGGGCAGCCTGAACTACATACATATCAAGACTCTGTCTCAAAAAATATACATACATGGGCCAGGGATTTAGCTCAGTGGTTCCAGTGTCTGACTTGCAAACACAAGGTCCTGAGTTCCATCCCTGTACCACATACTACAATGCTGGCCATGGTGACTCTCACCCACCAATAATCAGTACCACATACCACACGCCAGGATGCCGGGAGTGGTGGCTCACACCTATACTCCCAGCACTTGGGAGGCAGAAGCAGGAGGACTGCTGAGTTCAAGGCTTATCTGGTCTGTATAGTGAGCTCGGGGCCAGCCTGAACCTACAAAGTGAGACCCTGTCTCAAAAAATAAAGAGGGAAGTGCCGGGCGTGGTGGCTCATGCCTGTAATCCCAGCACTCGGGAGGCAGAGACAGGAGGATTGCTGAGTTTGAGGCTTGCCTGGGCTACATAGTGAGCTCAGAGCCAGCCTGAACTACAAAGCGAGACCCTGTCTCAAAAAAAAATTAAAATTAAAAAATTTAAAAAAAAATAAAGAGGGAACAATGACAGAAGTTCTCAAAGATTGCCATTACTGTTTTGCTACGGTAGGAACTGAACCCAGGAACTGATACATGATAGGCAAATACTACACATCCCTAACCTCATTTTTAAAGTAAGTGCTCAGAAGCCGAGCATGGTGACTCATGTGCATAAGCCCAGCACTTGGGAGGTGGAGGCAGAGGCAGGGGGATCCTTGCCCAGTTTGAGGCTAGTCTGGTCTACAGAGTGAGTGCAGGGCCAGCCTGAACTACAAAATGAGACTCTTTCTCAAAAAAAAAAAGAAAAACTAGTCTCTGGCCATCCTAGCCTCTGAAGGCTTCTGATCTTGTCTGATCTCAGAAAAAAAAAAGTGCTCAGAACTTTTCATTCTAATTTGTAATGAATTAGTAGATACACAAGGACTTGATCCATTTTAATTAAATAAAAATATCATTTAAAATAAAACATTACCTTTGCCAACCAAGCATGATAGCACATGCATGGGATCCTATTCAGAAGGCTGAAGCAAGAAAATCATTGCCATTCAACTGAGGGTTCTTTTTCTCAATTTGGATTGGAATGGCAATTTAGCAAAGTATACCTCTGGCCTCTGACTGCCAGTGACTGTCAGCCTTTAGTGCTAAAGCCCTTAGCGTTATGGCCCTGGTCTCCTAGAAGCCAAAGCATCTAACTTCCATAGTAGCTTTCTGCAGCTCTCCTAGCAGAAGGTATCTCTGCTAATCCACATTGCCAATTAAAACATCCATCTCAGTCTACAGGCCACAACACCACTGGCTACTGTCACCAGTCACCATCATATGACACCTGACAGCCTCTAACTTTCTATCAGTTACTGCTGGTCTCTGCCACGGATCTCCAGAAGCTTCAGAGCTAATAGTCTCTGCTGTTTACAGGTATTTGTTATTGTTGCTTGGGGATCTTTGTTTTTGAGCTGGTTTCCTACAGAATGTAGTTCTGGCTGGCCTTGAACTCTTGCTCTTGGTGATCCTCCTGTCTCAACCCAGGGGCACATGCCATCATGCCTAGTTGTTTATTCCTTTTTTTAATGTAACTTACTTTGCTCATAATACTCATTCTCAAATAGAACCTTCCAAATTCATTCTGAGAAATGAATCATGAGATTCACAGGCCCACAAGAGTGAGTCCTCGCTTGGAGCTCTGTGCTGCAGCATAGTGGGGTCAGTACACACACCAGATGCAGCTCTCCTAAATTAACCCAGGAAGTGCAAGTTTGGGGCACTACTTATATATAGCTGAAGTGAGGCAGTCATTGCAGATGGTTCAGTTTCAAATCTTGTGGAGTTGAGCACAGGGTATAGTCAGCTGGGCCAACTGAGATTTGGAGCCTGCTGTGCTAGTCATCTGGAGGTAACTGGATGGAGTCATCTTGGATAGGTCTAAACTCAAGGCTGCCGAGTGGAGCAGGCAGGTTTCCTAAAACAGCCTGAATATAGTTGTCAATCTAACTACACACTGTCTGGTCTGGCTGTCAAATGGAATAGGGAAGGGTCAGAGTATTTCACATCCATCTCAGGACCATAAATTGGAGGCTAGCCTAGGTAACCTAAAGAAATCTTGTCTCAAAATAAGACGCACAGGACCAGAGGGTTAGCTCAGTGGTTCCGGCGCCTGCCTCGCAAGCGCAAGGTCCTGAGTTCGATCCCCGGTAACCACATAGAATGCTGGGCGTGGAGACACGCCCACCAACAATCAACACCGCATACCACAATGCAGGACGTGGTGGCTCATGCCTGTAATCCCAGCACTCGGGAGGCAGAGACAAGAGGATTGCTGAGTTCGCGGCGGCTTGCCTGGGCACCATAGTGAGCTCAGGGCCAGCCTGAACTACAAAGCGAGACCCTGTCTCAAAAAGCAAAAAAAAAAAAAAAAAAAAAAAAAA